>JAQQSQ010002771.1:0-10309 GCA_028627145.1 Eidolon dupreanum | reverse complement strand
CCGTGGACGTGTGCCGCGTTTTCTTTGTCCGTCGTCCGTCCTGGACACTTAGGTCGTTTCTGCGTCTTGCTGTCGTAAGTAACGCTGCGGTGAACGTGTGGTGCGGGAGTCTTTTTGAGTTTGGGTGTTTCGTTTCCTTCGGATAAATGCCCAGAAGTGGAGTTGGGGGACGTAGGGTGGTTCTGTTTTTAATCGTTTGAGGAACCTCCATGTTGTTTTCATGGCCGCCGCACCAGTTCACCTCCCACCAGCAGCGCCCGAGGGCTCCCTTTTCTCGGCGTGCTCACCAGCACTTGTCATTTCTTGTCTTTTTGATGGCCGTTCTGAGAGGTGTGAGGTGGTGCCTGTTAGGTCTGTATTTCCAATGATGAGTGACGTTTAGCACCTTTTCGTGTACCTGCTGACTGTGTGTGTGTCCTCTTTTTACTGCTCCAGTCAACAGGGAGGCTTTGTGGGGGCCCGAGGGCCAAGGGCTTGGGCAGGAGGTCACCCTGTGTGCTGAGGACGTGGTGAGGGGCTTCGTTTGACCTTCTCAGGGTGCAGGTTGGTGGTGTGGCCACACATCCTTTGCTGTTGTCCTGCCCACTTAGGCAAGACGCTGCTGGCCTGGTAGGGCACCTCCCTTGTTTTGGATGTTAGCTGTGACATCCTCCGTGGTGGTTCTGGGC
Source organism: Eidolon dupreanum (assembly GCA_028627145.1). NCBI lineage: Eukaryota > Metazoa > Chordata > Mammalia > Chiroptera > Pteropodidae > Eidolon > Eidolon dupreanum. The sequence goes on along the minus strand of JAQQSQ010002771.1, from coordinate 9,641 downwards.
TCACCTCACGTGCGGCGGTCTTGACCGAGGTCTGCCTGCCTCTCTGTGTCCGCCAGCATCCCCCGGTCCAGGGTGCTGCCTTTTCATCCGTCGGTTCCCTCCGCTGTGCGGAAGCTCGTGGTTGGATGGAGCCACCTGGGTGCTTGAAAGAGCACAGGGCACCGCGCCCGCCGGAGTGCCACACCACACCGGAGTCTGGTGCGGCGCCTGGCCTCTCCGGGCAGTGGCGTGGGCCTGCCGGGCTGCGCTGCGTGCCGGCACGGCCTGTCCTGTCCGTGCCTTCGGTCGGGTTCCAGTCCGCGTCTGTCGCCTGATCCTCAAAGTGGCATCTTTGAGGTGCTGCTTCCGCTGTTGTGTCCGCCCCATTTCTGTGGCGAGTCTGCGTTTTGCACTTGGCGAGCCGTGTCTCAGCGTCTGGACCGGGGCCCCTCACTGAAGGACGTGCCCGTTCCTGTCGCCTCCACGGGGGCCTCTGCTCGAGCAGGGCACCGTGTTACCTGTCCCTGGCCTGCGCGTCTGCCTGTACGTGGTCTGTTTAAAGGAACAGGTGGACGGGTTTTGATGCACCAGAGGTTTTTGTCACCTGATTTGCTTCTCGGTCTTTTTGTTTCTTCCCTGATCATACGTTTTCCTCTCCAGTACAAAAAGACACATTGGAGGGTTCAGGGGGTCTCACTTGCAGTCACGAAGGCCCTGAGGCCGGGCAGATGTGACTCCTGGAAATGACGTGACTGTGACACAGTCACGTTTTGCCCACTTGTTGGTTCGCAGTGAGGCGCACACGTGCTGTTCTGTGTGCTCCTCTCCCATGGTTAGCTTTCTTTGTCACTGCACATTCAACCCCGTCCCCCCCGCCCACCAGGCACTCACATTTTAAGGGCTGGAGAGCAGAGCTGGGGGGAGGAGCAGCTCCTACGGCCCGTGGGTTTGTTCGCAGGGGGTCTGTGCTTTCCCAATACTCTGTCCTTTGTACGGGGTGGGTGGGAGGGGGACTGGCGGTCCCGCCCGCTGCCGAGGACTCTGCTGCCACGTTTGAGGGCTGGTGGGCGACTGCCGGAGCGCAGGCTCTGAGTTCGCCACCCTTAGGCACCACCTCCACTCCAAGGAGTGGGAAGACGCCGCGTGGCCGGACTTCCCGTCCGTGCCAGGGTGCGCTGTGTCCAGGCCGCACTCACGGACAGCTCGTAAGCGCTGCTCAGGAGTGTCGGGGTCACCGCCGCTTCCCCTGTGACGCTGACTGTGCTGCGCGCGTTCTCAGGCCGGCCGTCCGGGGCGTCTGGGCTCAGCGCTCGTCCTGGGGTGAGGGTGCACATGTCGGTGCCGCCCCGTGCCAGGGTCTGCTGAGGTGGTTTCTGTTCATTTTCACAAGGGATCCAGTGTCATCTGCATTTGCTGTGTGTAGCACACGTATGTGGCCTTAGTGTCAGACAGTAAGAGACGTGGCCTCCTGTGTGGTGGCCTCTCTGGGGGTCTTTTCCGTATGAAGTACCTTTTTAGAAAATCAGAGAAGCTAACGGCCTAAAAACAGATGGAAGAACTCGAAAGTTAGCGAATGTGACGAGCAGGTCGTGAGGGGCCCGGACGAACGTCCCGGGCGGTAAACAAGCTGGAGGCTGGAGCTGAGCTCACGTCAGGTGTTCGCTGTGTGCCAGGCAGGCCGTGTCCAGTCAGTGGAGCGGTGGCCAGAGCCACGTCACACCTGTGGGGCCTGAGCCACGGCGGGACGTGTCGCCCGGGGTCATGCGCACGCTCAGCGGGCAGAGCCAGGGTGCAGGGCGTCCTCCGGAGCCCGGGAGCAGGAGAGTCCCCGCGACGCCGTCCTCACCCTTCGCTCCTTTGCAGATGGCGGCCCTCGGGGAAGCACGCCTGCGGGAGATGGAGGCCCTGCGGGCCCTGAGGCTGGCCAACGAGGGCAAGCTGCTGACGCCCGGCCCCGACGCGGAGACGCGCGTGTGCCTGTGTCACAAGGCGCCCGCCGCCCCGATGCTGCGGTGCGAGCTCTGCAGGGACGCGTTCCATGCGGGCTGCGTGGCAGCCCCCGGCGCCCCGCACGGCCCACGGGTCTGGCTCTGTCCCCACTGTCGGCGGTCGGAGAAGCCCCCGCTGGAGAGGGTGCTGCCGCTGCTGGCCTCGCTGCAACGCATCCGCGTGCGCCTGCCCGAGGGCGACGCGCTGCGGTACGTGATCGAGCGGACCGTGAGCTGGCAGCACCGAGCCCAGCAGCTGCTGGCGTCGGGGGGCCTCCGGCCCGCGCTCGACCGCGGGGGCCCAGGCCGGCCGCAGAGCCGGGGACCGGCCTCCGCGGGACCGGCATCGGACAGCAAGGTGAGCCTGAGCCTGAGCCTTCGCTGCTGGGTGTGGGATCCGCTTCGCTCTGTCCCTGCTCCCGGCGGAGCCTGTTGCTGTGCTGCTGGTCCTGGTGCCGCCCCCCCCCCCGTCCCCCGCGCCACCAGTGCCCACGTGGCCTGCCGTGTGGCCTCTCGCCTCTGTGCGGTGGCCGGGGCGGGCTCATCTCAGCCGAGCTCAGCGGCCCGCACAGTGTTCCACAGGTGTGTGTGAACCCGGACACACACGTGCCGTGCCCTCTCTCTCCCTTCTCCTTCTCCCCCTCCCTCTCCCCCTCCCTCTCCTCCTCCCTCTCCCCCTCCCTCTCCCCCTCCCTCTCCCCCTCCCTCCCTCCCTCTCTCTCTCTCTCTCTCCCTCTCTCTCTCGCTCTCTCTCTCTCTCTCTCTCTCTCTCTCTCTCTCCCTCCCTCTCTCTCTCTCTCTCTCTCTCTTTCTCTCTCTCACTCACTCACGTAAGTCACTGCCCTGTGAGGAAGAATAGGTTGGAGGTGTCTGCATCCTCTGTGGCCGCAGAGGGAAGAAAGGCAGGGGGCCCGTCCATCTGATCCTTCTGGCCGTCCAGGGTGGGCAGTCCTGCCCCCTAGGGGAGAGGGCCGCCGGAAGAGGATGTGGCGACGGGAGAAAGTGCAGTCGGGAGGGCAGCACCCACCCGGTCCCTCCCTCCCTGAGGTCCCCTGGCACCTCGGGGCCGCGCAGCGACTCCTGCAGCGGGGCTGTCCCAGGTCCCCCATGCTCCCCGGGGCACACACCCCTGGGTCTGATGGGCCCCAACGGGCCGCGGGTCAGGGGACAGGAACTTGGTCTGTCGTGTTTCTGTCCTCGCTGCGAAGTTTCTTCCAGGCTCCTGAAGCGCAGCACCTGGCGCTTAGGTGGTCTGTTAAGTCCTGCTGCGCAGGTGAGGTTTGGCCGTCTGGGCCGCCTGCGGTGGAGACGTTTCTTCACGCAGGACGTGCCGGGCCGTATGGCCTTCCTGACAGCAAAGGGACACGGCTGTCATTGTCTGCTGCGCGGGGGGCCGAGCGGGGTTTCTCCTCCTCGAGTGAACACGAACGTGGGACGGTGGGCGTGAGAGGTGCCTGGCGGCTCCTCAGCCGACCTCCGGGTGCCGTCTGCATCCCCCTGTTCACCTTGGCGAGGAGAATCACGGGCAGATTAAAAGGCCGTGTTACCTGTTCTCTGACGGAGAAAATGGCTCATTTGCCAGTGGTGCTGTCCCCTGTGCTGGAGGGCTGGGGCTCGGACCAGAGCCCATGCGGCCAGGCCCCCCAGCTGGAGAGGTCAAGTCTCCGCCTGCCTGCCAGCCCCAGCCCTTTCCCTTGGGCTGGCCGGAGTTTTTTTTGTTTGTTTTTGTTTTTGTGTTTTTGTTTTGTTAGGTGAGGCAATCCTCAGTTGATCTCACAGATTGCAAGGATCTTATCAGCTTATAGTCCCTTGTTATTTATTTATTTAGTTACGCCTACAGCGCCCGGTATTCCCAGGTGGTCAGTCTCCCATCCGAGTACTAACCAGGCCCGACCCCACGTAGCTTATAGCTTCCGGGATCAGACGGGCTGGGGCTGGGGCTGGGGCTCGTGCGGGGCGGTGGCGCAGACAAGCCCTCACCGTCAGCTCTTCCCTCCGCCAGGCGCCTCCACCTCCTGGCACAGCGTCTCCTCCCTTGCCCGATGGCCGGGACGGCAGGACCTCGTCGGCGCACGCCCCCTGCGCTGCTGGGCGGAGCTGCGTCCCCCTCCACGGTTCGTGCTTCATCCTGCTGCTCTCGAGGGCCAGGCGGCATCCTGTAGCAGATTTCTGTTACGGGTGGTCGGTGCTGTGAAAGGGGCTTTCTCCTCCGATGTGGGGAACGGGTTGCCACGCGTTGGCGAGGCAGAGAAGGGTCGCGCTTGCAGGTTTGTGGGTGGGAGGCCTGTGTAGCTGTGGCGCTCGGGGCCGAAGGGTCCATCCCCTGCCAGCTGAGCGGCAGAGGCTCGGCCGCAGGCTCCCTCGTTACACCGTTGCTTAGACCTGTGGTGCTTCCTTGGGACACGCCCCACTTGGCACCTGTGATCCCTCCCGTCCTTGCCTGTAGATGACCGCCTGGGAGTTCCACCCGAAGCCGCGCCTGGAGGCCTGGAGTCCCGAGCCCCCCGCTGGTGCCTTGTCCCCGTCCCAGCAGCCCACGCCCTGGGCTGCAGGGCGGAGGTGCACACCCCCCAGCGTACAGTGTGGGGCCAGCCCTTCCCTGATCCGCAGAGGACCAGACGGTCCGGCTTGGGCTCTTACGCTGCGACTGCAAGGGCACGAAGGGCACCCGACGTCCACCCAGCACCATTGGGAGAGCGGCTGCTGGCACCGGCGCGCGTCAGTGTCGGCAGCTCTGTGACCCGTCTGCTGTTTGGTAGGTGTCAGCGCCGAAGTGAACGAGCTGCTGATGGAAGCACACCTGCTCCAGGTGTCCCTCCCCGAGGTTCACGAGCTCTACCGGACTCTGCTGGCCAGGCCCAGCGCACCTCCACGGACGGAGCAGAGCTCGCCGGCCAGGCCCAGCGGCGAGAAGGCAAGTCGGGGAGGCCGAGCCGGGGGGGGTGGGAGCTGTGGCCCGCACTGCCCCGGTCCCCATTCTCAGGCTGGCATCGGGCAGGCAGGTGCTGGACAGCTCTGGGTGCACGACCTGGCTTTCGGTCCTGTTTTCTCAGACACTGCAGTAGGGTGCTTCTGGCCATTCCTGTATGATAAAGGCTAGAAGCAGGATGGTTTTTTTCCTGTTAAGAGGAACACTGTAGGGATGAAAATGCAGTTATACCTGGGGAGGCCTTTTGGGATGACACCTTGAAAAACACGAATTAATTCTCTGAGTTACCATGTAACAAGTGCTTTAACGCCTAACACCAACAAGATGGCTGCTGGGGGGTTTGGGTGGAGCCCACTTGAAGGGGACAATGTGGAGCGCCCTGTTTCTCGGCATCGGTAAGGAACCGCCGCCTCTGCCCGTGCGTGACCTGGCCGCCTGCAGCCGTGAGGACGGGGGACCTCAGCAGAGAGCCCGAGGGCAGGTGTGGCACAGGGTCACTGTTCCTACGCTGCCAAACAGTGTGGCGCCGTTGTCCCTGTGGTCGACTGGCCAGATGACGTGCCCCGCCTGTCAGGGGCGGGCGTGCGTCCATAAGGAGGGAGCTGTGAGCTCGATCTTCGGAAGGCTGCGGGTCAAAGGCCAAACACAAACGCCTCAGCTGAAACGAGGCGTGCCCAGTGTGCCCCTCGGGCTGGGCAGGAAGCGGCGCGCAGTCAGCTCCTGCTGCTGGTCAGCGGACCGGGGGCGGGGCCCGGCGCTCGCCTTTCCTTTCACAGCCTGGGGGGCGTTGGTCGTCCCGTGGGGTGTGAGGAGCGGCGAGGGGGGCGTTGAGCAGGGTTTTTCCAGGTCGGTGGGGCTCGGCCGCCTCCCCACACGGCCAGGCTAGCCCTCGGCCTCTGCCCCTGAGTCTGCCCGGCGTCCCCCCGCAGGACTGCTGCCGCGGGAAGCGGGACGGGGTCGGCAGCCTGGAGAGAAGACCGAAGCGACGCCTGGAGAGGGACGGCCATGCCAGCGAGCGCTGGGACCGCGTGAGGAGGACGCGGGCCCCCGGGAGGAAGAGAGTCCGCCGGGGCCGCCCCGAGGACACGGACAGTGTCCTGGCGGAGAGTGTGCGTGGCTGCGAGCCAGCCCGCAGCAGCGGCTCGCACCCCCCGCCCTCGGACACGTCCTGCTCCGAGCAGGAGGACTCTGAGGGGGAGGAGGCCATCTGCCCAGCCGTGAGCTGCCTGCAGCCAGAAGGCGACGAGGTCAGTGAGATTTGGGCCGTGGAGGACGCACGTCCCCTAACTCAGGAGCCCCGTGAGCTAGGCCTGGCCTCCGCGCGCTCTGCTTCCTGCTCCGAGCTGATCCGAATGGCTGCTCGCGCCCCCCGCCCCCAGCTGATGCTTCTCTCGTCGTCGCTCCTGGGTCTTCTCCCCTTTCTTGAAGAAACTCTTACTCTTCCCTTTTCTCCTTTTCCTGCTCCTCCAGCGTCCACGGCCCCGGCGCTCAGAAGGTGGGAGGGATGCCGCTGTGGTGCCCGCTGCTTACCGCAGGGCGGCGCTGTCTCCACCCCAAAGCAGTCTCGGCTTGAAGGACGGCTTTGACTCGGTTGCGGTGGCTGGCGGGCCAGCTCCACGCGTTTGGCTTGGCCGCTGTGCCAGAGGTCCCAGTGCTGGGACAGTGGCCGTCAGTGGCGGCCGGCCGGAATGCCTTGCGGCTGGCCTGCCCAGTTTGGAATCCCGTTTTCCTCTGAAAATCCCGTCTCCCTGCTCTTTGTAACCAGGTGGACTGGGTCCAGTGTGATGGCAGCTGCAACCAGTGGTTTCATCAGGTCTGTGTTGGTGTTTCTCCAGAGATGGCGGAGAAGGAGGACTACGTCTGTGTGCGCTGCACTGTGAGGGATGCACCGAGCCGGAAGTGACCCCCCGACCGACCCCTCACTGTCATTCCGGACCCCAGCCCAGCTTGTCTCAGTGTCTCCGCAAAGCTGCAGGACTGGGCCAGACCAGCCTGTAAACGGTGCTATTTCTATTCCCGATGGATCGTTTTTCCAGAACTCTTTGAAAAAAAGAAAAAACAACTAAAAAAATTTTTGACACCTTTTGTATTTTTTTCCTCACGAGCTGTTTGTGGTGGTCGCGGTTCGGAGCGTGGCTCGCAGGGCCCCACGGTCTGCACGGCTCCTCGCGCCCGGTGTCAGCTCCGACCTCGGTCTGGGATCTGCCGGCTCACGAGTCCAACTCAGTTTCAGTGCCCAGAGGGCACCAGAAATTCCAGTAAATCCTCATTTGAGGAATTTCTCTCTTGTTTACTCTGTTACCATATTGGGGAACTTAAGTTTTTCACGTTTGGGGTTTTTGTTTTTCTTTATCCACTTTTTTTTTCCTCGTAGACTAGGTTTATTTATCTAAGCAATAACTTCTATGTTGGTTTCAGTGGCTGGAATTAAAACAGAACAAACTTCCAAACAGTGTGTTGGTGCTTCACCGTCGGGTGGTGTACAGAACACAGGGGCCTGGTCCCGTGCGTCACCGGCGAGCTGGTGGCGAGGGAGAGGACTGCTCGGAGTGCTCGCCGTGGCTGTGGCTGGCTTTCTCCCTGCCCCGTCCGCCCTTCCCCGTGTTTTTGGTAGCCTGTATCAAGTTTTGAGGTTCACACTGTGAATAAATCCTTGGTCCTAATAGAAAACGAAATGCTGGTTATTTAGAGCCACCAGACTGTAGGTAGCCTGCAGACACTAGGGCCCTGTTCACCCCGTCCCCCGAGTCTTCACGGACTAGAATCCGCCTTGAAAGCCACGCTCCCTCCCAGCGTGGGCACACCAGTCCCGACCTCACCTCCATCCTCCTGGGAAACGATGGCTTCGTTAGGTCTGAGTTGATGGGGAGACGGTTCAGGGTTAAGAGGCAGAAGGAAAGCTAAGGGAAGTGTGGGCTGAGACAGTTGGGGACACCCGCTCCGCCTTCCCTCCCCTCTCCCGCCGGCCCTCCCCCGGCCCCCGCCGCCACACCTGCGCTGTGGGCAGCCCGTAGCACCCCCGCCTCTGTCCAGAGGGCTCTGTTCAGTGGCGGGGACACGCTTGCTTCTCCTGTCGCTAATATGTGTCTCCTCCCCCTTCTCTAGCCGTGAACCCAAAGGGGTGGGGGTGGGGGGCCTTTAGTAAAACAAAAACCAAAACAGCGTCTGTGACGTAGCAGAGGCTTAGATGCACCGACCCTTTCCGTGCAGTTCGTGCAGTTAAATCCCTCTCAGAATGACCCCGCGTCCGCGCTGTCCACACAGCGGGGTGCTGCTTCTCGTGTGGGGGGCTCTGGCATGCGACCGGGATGGACGTGGGTTGGCCTTAAATGTCCAAGCTCTTGGTCAGCAGCCCTGAGGTCGGGACAGGTTGGCACCTGTCCTGTTCCGTCACCATGGTAGGTGTGAAGAGGAGGGTCCCAGGTGGGCTTCCTCCTCTCCCTGCCGCTCGCACGGCCCCCGACCGCAGCTTCCGCAGTGAGGGCTCTGCTCCGAGCGTGCGCAAGGCGGGAGCCTATGTGTTTTGGCTGCCTCCCCCGCCCCCCCGTGAGAACCCCTGGTCTGTGCACATACGACAGTCCTGAAGCCAGGGTCTTGGTCGCCCCCCGTCATCCCACTGATAAATGACAGCTTGGGCGGTGTCTCCCAGTCCCCCGCCGTACTCCTCACCTGTACACGACACTACAGGTGCACGTGGGCACCTTGACCTTAGCGGGAACCAAGAAGGCCCCTTTTGCATCAGACTGGGACAGGCAGGTTCACAGTTGCCAACCAAAAGCCAGTTACGTGAGGAAAGAAGAACATTTACACCGACTGGATCGCGCACATTCGCTTAGCTTGGGGGGGGCGGGGGGCAGCAGGAAGCGGGGCTCCCCGCTTGGGGGTGCTCCCGGCCTGGGTTTCCTTTGAAACGGATCAAGAATTTAGACCTTGTGAAAGAATTTAACTTCTAGGATTCTCAGGAGTCTAGGTATTTACTAGTTTTTTCACTCCTTTGTAAGAATTTCATCTACACTTTGTTGAACAGCAGGTGTTTTGAGCACCTCAGTCTGGTTTTAGAGTCCTCACACACGTCGGTTTATGTAACAACAGATCAACTCTCTCGGGAACAAATGGCGCTCAACAGGTGTGGGCAGGAGGGAGGCGGCCAGTTGCTCCGCGGGCCGGGACCGTGGCCGCAGTTCCCAGGACGCGGCTGAGGAGGGCGCCCTCCGCGTGCGGTCCCTGCCCCGGTCCAGCCCTGGCAGGCTCCCCGCACCCGTGGGATGCGGCCGCTGTTGGGCTACTGAAGCCGCCGGCCAGTGACAGCAGACTTAGTCACCAGCTTAGGACGACCTGTGTCACTAGAGAGATGCCAGTCAGAGGATGGGTCTGGGCCTGCACCTCGTGCCTTGTACCTCGGAGCCTGCCTGAGCTGGTGCTGCTGGGTCCACCGGTTCCGTGGTGGCCCCGGTGCCGGCCACATCAGTGCCTGCCCACACCTTCCTCTGCCCAGACAGCAAACAGAAGGGGCAGAGGAGGTCGGGGCCACCAGGTCATTTGTCTTCATGGCCCGGGTCGTGAGGTGCTTCTGTTCTCTGGAGACGTCTCGAAATCTAGCAGCCTGCAAGTCCAGGCTGGACACGGCCACGTGGGCAAATGCAGCACGGACCCTTTTCCCTGTGGGCCCCACGGCACGTGGCCGACGGAGTGGACTGGTGCGGTGCTGGCCTCACCGGGCAGCACTGCCCCTCGGTGGCTCGGGC
>JAQQSQ010002770.1:0-10311 GCA_028627145.1 Eidolon dupreanum | reverse complement strand
CCCAAGGAATGAATGGAGAAGAAGCAGGAAGGAGAACACAGAAGGAAGGATGACATTGCAAATGGCTGAAACAACTAAGAACCTCAAAAACGCACCTTATCTTTTCACGTAGAGTCCACCAACCAAGTGCTGACCTTTGTGTGGGAGCATGGCAATACCTGAGGGCATGTCTATTTGCATGGGTACATTTGGCATTTCAATGTGGCTATGACATTTGGGTGGGTGTGTTTACCATCTGCAGTAGAACGTGAGGTTCCTACTGGGAATCTGATAGTATAGGACCACTATTTGTTCAGAGAACACAACAGTGCCCTCCTCCTATCCTACACTGCCACTCTGCCTTCTCTCAGAGCTTTCCGTAAAGGGGACATATACACAGAATGCAAAACATCATTCACCTGGCCAGTTCCCAGTACTCCTCAGTGTAGAGCCTTCTGGTTGAGTTGGGTTGATGCACAGGCATGGACTCAAGAATGAAGCAGGGTCCATTTGACTCTAATTCTGCATCTTACCATCAGCTGACTCCTAATGTGCAAGAATGGCAGGACCCCAAATTCCCAGTGAGTAGAACAAAAGAGAGAGTAATGTGGCAGTTCTCAGCCTTCACAGGTAGGCACTGGCTTAGCTTCCTGCTTAGTATCATGAGAGAGAAGAGCATGGACATGTCCTACATGCATGGGTATCACCTCACAGTGCACAGTGGTACTGCTCACAGTGCTCAGGAATCTGGCCCATCACCCCAGTCTTTCTTCTAAGGGAGGAGTGAGGAAAGGGTTTGGGAGAAGAAGGCTTTCCCTGGAGTGAGGAATAGTAGAAAGAGAAGCCTGTCCCCACCCCCAGAGATCTAGAACCATGGTTAGAAACCGATTCGATCATAGAAAAATAAGTCATGTGTAAAAATTGATTTTGCTGTTAAAATCTCAAATATACCAATTATTGAAACTGTTAAAAATGTGGGCCTGTTGAGACAAATGTGAATTCACAAAAGTGAATTTTCATTAGGTAATAAAGAAGCAATAAAATTTAACATATAAATGCTGATGATTAAAAAAATTTAAGTAGGGAGTAGGGGGGAGGGGGAGATAGATGGGGTAAAGGGGGGTCAAATATGTGGTGACAGAAATCTAATTATGAGAGGTGAACACACAGTGTAAAAATATATTTGCCTTACGGTTAAGTGTCCAGCTAAAACTTTTTTTATTTCATTAACCAATGTCACCATAAAAAATTAATTAATTAATTTTAAAAATGTAAATCACAGCATAAATTGACCACATGGTTTGGTTGACAACATACAGCTATATTTATAAAATATAACCAGGTTAGGTTATGTAAATTAAAAAATAAAAGGTAGCGACTTCAAAAATTTATTAAAACATCTTAATTGTTTAAAAAAAGCAAGCATTTCAAGAAAATATGGAGGCAGATACAATAAATTATATCAAATTGCAACACTTAGAATCAGCTATTTCTAACATTGGTTCAAAATTATTACATACAAATATCTTTCTTTTCTCTTATGAAATAAATCAATAGGCTAGAAGGTAGTAAAGAAGAAAGGGTCGTAACTTTACAAAAATTATTTTACAACAATGAACTTCTACCATATATGCTATTCAAATAAAAAAGTATTGGATTTGATTTTATTAGACTATGATAAAATAAAGGGAAAGAAAAGAAGCAAAAAGTGAATCTTTCGTTAATGCTTTCTTTAACTGAAGAGATATTAGTTCCTGGAAAATTCTCCCAAGGTTAAGGAAAAATAATTTCAAAAACAATACAGATTTGAAACCACTATTATTTTTAATGGCATGTTTAAATTTTGCCAGAGTCGAGAAATTTCTTGCTTTGGGAGATCAAATTTTAGCAGAATAGCCCCATTATACTTTCCGGTATACACTCCTCAGTCTCCCAGTTTTATTTCATGTACACTTATTCATATGAAAAAGCATAGAAATCATGAGTGTACTGCTTCATGAAAATTTCACAAAGTGAACATACCTATAGAATCCTCACTTACGTCAAATGATAGTATATTACATAGCTCCTTACAGGGCCCTCTTGTGACACTTTACAGTCATTCTGATTCCTCTTCTACAAAAGTAACCACAATCCTCACTTCCAGTAGCATGGTCTGGTTTTGTCTGATTTAAAATTTATATAAATGGTGTAGAGTCTTCTGTGTTTAGCTTCTTTTACTCATCATCATTTTCCTGTGTTTTACCATGCTCTTGGGTCTGGTAGTTATTTAATCATTGTATTGCTACATTGCATTTTATCATATGCATATAGCATAATTTATTGTATGCATTGTGAACATTTGAATAGTTTTTCATCTGGGATAATATGCCTTGTGCTATATGAACAATCTTGTACATATTTTTCATGATCATTATACTCATTTATGTGCATTTCCCTAAGTATTTACCCTAGATGTAGAACTGCTAGGTCATAGGACTTTACATATTTTTAACTTTATTATCTGCTACCAAAGAGATTTCCAAAACAGATCGATTTACAGTCTCATCAGCTGTGTATTACAGTTCATGTTTCCTCACATTCTTATCAGAATTTGACATTGTTTTTTTTTTCTTTTGAGCCATTCATGTTGGTCCATAGGATGTGCTATAAGCATGTCATCATAGGTTTAATTTCTTGATGCGTAATGATATCAAGTACCTTGCCATATAATTTTTGGTCATTTGGAATCTTGTTTTGTGAAGTACCAATTCCACACTTTGCCTTTTTTTAAATTGTTTCATCTGTCTTGTTTTTATTGATTTTTAGTGTTCTTTACACATCCTAAGTAAAATAACATTTTTGCAAACATGTATTGCAAATATATATATACAATTTTTTGGTTTGCCTTTTCATCCCCTGAATATCTTTTGATTAACAGAAATTTATGTTAATAGAAAAAATAAAATTATTATCAATTTTAATCTTTTATAACTTACATATACACATATACATAAACTTTAAAAAATCCTTTGAGCTGTCTGGACTCTGCTTTAAGATCTTTGTCATTATGTTGCAAATAAAACATTATTTCATTCTTTAAAGTGGAAGTATTTCAAACAACACTATCTGATAACAATGTAATAAAACTACAAATTATTAACAAAATAAGAAAGCACACATGGCCCTCTACCTCAAATTTTTTTAAGTCTATTTAAAAAACTCTGTAGTAAAATGGGAAGTACAAACAAAAATTACAAGATTTCTAAACAAATGATAAAAGCATATCTATGGCATACATTTAAAACAGTAATCAACAAAAGAAATTTTCATAATCTTAGACATTTTTATTGATTAAAATAGATGAGAAAATTAAATATCCACCATGAAAACCTAGAGCAGCAAAATAAACAAAAAGAAAGCACAAAGAAGAAAACAGTAAAGATAAAAGGAGAAAGAAATGAGTTAAAAGAGATAAATGTGAGACCTAGTTAATAAAATTAAAATTATAGACTTTGGAAAAAAACAAAATAGACAATAGACTAATAAAATTAATAAAAACGTAGACATTATAAGTATACAATCTCAGACACAACAAGAGATAATAACCATTGAAACAGCAGTACTTTAAAAAATAATAAAATATTTTTTGTTGTTCTATGCAAATGAAATTGAAACTTAGGCAAAATGTATATTATTTTAGGAAAATAATGTTTATCAAAGTTAACCCCATTAGAGACAGAAAAATTAAAATAGACTAATTTTTATACAAAAAATATATATAAAGTTATAGCTGTCTCACTAAAAGCATCAGGCCCAGATGTTTTCAAAGGGGAAATCTAAAATTCAAAGTACAGATAGTGCCAGTGATCCCTTAAGAGTTCCAGAGCATTGAAAATAAAGGGAAAATTTTTAATTGTTTTTCTGAAGCAACTAAAACACTGATACTTAAATTTGATAAAATAGTACCAAAAATAATAGTACAGACTTATAACATCTATGAATGTTTTATGTTACCCATATACACAATCTTCATAGTAAATCCATTGTCTTTCTTGATGGTGAAACTCCAAAGGCATTTCATATTAAGACATTAAGAGATCAGGACAAAGGCAAGGGAGCACACTGTCTCCACCACTATTTATCACTGTCTTGGATTAAACAATTCAATTAGAGAAATCAATTAGAGACATAAGAACTCAGGGTTCTATTTGCAGATGATATGTTCATATACTCAAACAAAAAACAATTTAATACAATACAATACAATACAATACAATACAATACAATACAATAAACAGGATAGTGAATACCATATAGATCTTAATAGCTTTTAAACAAACACTAATTAGAGATTGTCATGATATAGAATGAATCCATTTATAATAGAAATAATGATAATATGTAGTAATATATTTTAAATCTATTGAAAAATATTTAATACTTATAAAAGACACAAAGTAAACTTGAACAAATGGAAAGATTTCATTTGTTTTTGGATAGGATTATTCAACATCACAAAATGAGAAGTTTTCCTTAAATTAATTCATAAATTTCACTCAGTCCCAATAAAAAAGTGTCAATCAGCATTTTGGAGCCAGAAATTTTGATAGTAAATTTCACATTGGAAGATAAACAAGAAAACAATAAAAAAGAAAAAGTTACAGAGAGATTGGTCCTTTAAGACCTTAAAACACAGTATAAAGCCTCTATTATTAAAACTGATACATAAATAGACAAACCAGTGGAATAGAAGAGAAAGTCCAGAAACTTCCAATTTCATTAGTATGTGATAAAGTTGGCATTTCAAATGACTTGATTAATAGATCAACTGTTTAATAAATTGTACTGTGAAGACTGATTTCGCCATTAGGAAAAGAAAATTAGGTTCATACTTAAAGGTTACACCAGAATAAATTCCAAATGGAAGAGGAGTCTACATGTAAAAAATGAAATCATATAAATAGCAGAAGAACATGAGTAAATTCCTCTTTAACCTGTAATAAGGGTTTCCAACTAAGACTAAAAATCCAGAAGTTCATAAAAAATCGATTCAGTTGAATTCATAAATACATGCTTTATAGATTAGATATTATATCAGTATTAGTTGTCTGATTTTAACAATTGAACTGTGATTACAGAAGAGAATTTTCTAGTTTTTAAAGAAATACACAATAAAGTATTTAGAGATAGAAAGACATCATGCCTACAACTCTCAAAGGCTTCAGAATCTTTCACCAGGGACCAGCTAAGATAGATTGCGGTTCACATCACTACTGTGAAGAAGGTGGCCTAAGTCCTCGTGGAGAAGCACTATGTACACTTGGGCAACAAATTCCACACCAACAAGCTAATCGCCATTATCCCCAGCTCGCAGCTCCACAACAAGGCAGAGGGCTATGTCACACACATGATGTAGCAGATTCACAGAGTCCCATGAAAGATATCTCCCTCAAGCTGCAGAAAAAGGAGAAAAAGGAGAGATAATTATGTTCCTGTGATCTCAGCCCTTGATCAGGGGATCACTGAAGTTAATCTTGATACTAAGGAAATGCTGAAGTTCTTGAACTTTGGCAATCTGTCAAACTTCAGGATGAATTTCAAAACACCACTTGAAGCCATTAGAATCTTTCTGCTGTGCTGTAATATTTTCAATAGACCACGGACAACCTTTAAAAAATGGCTTCAGAAAAAATATATGGATAGATATATAAAGAGTTAGAGAGATAGAGACATAGAAAATGATGTAATATTAATATTTGGGGAACCTGGAAGATATGTATATAGGAATTCTTTGTGCTGTTCTTATAACTTTAACTTTTCTAATGTTAAATTATGTTAAACATTTAAAAATAAATGAATAAATGGAATAGAAAAAATTAATTTGTTACTCTAAATCAAGGAGATTATCTTCTGTTTTCCTCTAAAACCTTTATTATTTTACATTTCATGTTTAGATCTGAAATACTTCTGGAATTGATTGTTTTGTTCATTATATAGAAGGAATAAAGATTTGCTTTTTTTCCATAGCAGTGTCAAATAGACAAAGCACAATTAGAAAGCCCATCTTTTTCCCACTGCAGTGTAATGATACCTTGTCATAAGTGAAATGATCATGTATGTGTATATGCATTTCCGGATTCTCAGGCCTGAATCATACAGAGGCTGGCAGGTGTAGGTGTTCTTTATAGTCAGAAAAAGAAAAGAAACATTTTATTTCATTTTAAAAGCATGTTATAGTTGCAAAAAGCTGTACATATTTAATGAACAAAAATTGATTAAAAGACTTTTCTAAGAGAAAAAAGTACAAGGAAGAAAAGAGAGTGCAATGCCACAATCTAGAACATGTTAAACTATATTGGAATTAAGAGGAAGAGGAGCTAAAAAATGAGTCAACAAATAGGATCCGCACAATATGGAAGAAAACCAGAGGATGATGGTTTCACGAAATCCTGAAGATTGAGGAAGAAGTAGGCAGCATGTTCAATGTTACAAAGGTATTCTGATTGGATTAAGAGAGTTCCCCTTCATTCTTAGTTTGCTAAAAGGTTTTACCATCAATAGATGTTTATTTTCATTTTTAATTTTTCCAGCTTTATTGGTAAATAATTGACATATAACATTGTATAGTTTAAGGTGTACAACATGATGATTTGATACATTTATGTATTGCAAAATTATGATCAAAATAAGGTTACTTGATGCCTGCATCACATCACATAATTGCAAATTTTTTTGTGCTGAGAATAGTTAAGATCTAATATTTTATTTGTTTCTTTTAGTAACTTTGTAGTATAACTAACCATATTATCAACTGTAGTCACCATCCTATGTATTAGAGCCCCAAAACGTTTTTAATCATATAATTGGAAGTCCGTGCCCTTTGACCAACATCTCCCCCATTTCCTCCACCATCCAGCCCTTGGTAAGCACCATTCTACTTTCTGTTTCTGTGAGTTGGCTTCATTTTAGCTTCCACATATAAGCAAGATCATACAATGTTTGTCTTTCTCTGTCTGACTTATTTCTCTTAGCATAATGCCCTTTAGGTCCATTCATGTTGTGACAAATGGCAGGATTTCCTTCATTTTTATGACTGAATAATACACATACACACACACATATCACAATTTTTAAATTAATTTATTTTTTTGATAGATACTTAGGTTGTTTCCAGTCTTGGTCATTGTGCATAATGCCAAAATAAACATGAGAGTGCAGATTTCTCTTTGAGATAGTGATTTCGTTTCTTGTGGATGTATCTCAGAAATGAAATCGCTGGGTCAAATGGTAGTTCTGTTTTTAATTTTTTTGAGGAAACACCATACTGTTTTCCATGGTGGCTGCACCAGTTTACATTCCCACAAAGGTTCCCTCTTCTCCACATCCTTGGACATTTATTTTTATAAATCAAATATTCATGAAATACTTTTTCTGCATTCATAGAGAATATATTTTTTTCTCCTTAACAGGTTAATTCTGTAAGATACATTGATTTTTTCAAGTGCTGAGCCACTTCATTTCTAGACTATTCTTGACTTGCTTCTTATAAAACATTTTCTTTAAAAATGTATAACTGGATTTATTTTGCTAGTGTTTTATTCATGATTTTTCCTTCAATGCTTCTATGAAAGATTGGCCAATACATTTCATTTCTTAGAATGTTCTTACAGTGTTTAGGTCTCCTAGAATGAGATGAGAAGTGTTTTCTTTTTTATATATTCTGGCAGGTATGCAAGATTGCCATTCTTTCTTCCTTAAAGTTTTGTAAAACTAATTGGTGGGGTCATCAGAATATGGACATTGTTTTTGTTGTTGTTTTCTTCAGATTCTGTTTATCTGTTATTTATAGGACAATTCTGATTTTTAGCTTCTTTCACTATCATTTTGCTGTTTTTTTCTTTAAATTTGTACATTATATCTAAATTTTAAATTTATTTGCATAAGGTTCTTCAAGATTTTGACTAGTTATCTTTTAATCTTTTATTTTCTATAGTTATGTCTCCTCATTCATTCCGGGCAACGGTTTTTAAATAACTTCTCTTTTTTGTTGTTCAGACCCACTGAAGGTTATTATCAATTATATTGTCTTTACGAAGAACCAACATTGGAGAGATTGCTTCATCTTTAACTGATTTACTCTCTCATCTTCATTCTATTTTCTGCTTTCTTTGAGTGTAATCTCCTGTTCTATAAAATTGTTGTCATAGATGCATGTGTCATTGAATTTTTTGCCTTTCTTTTTTTTGTACTATACATGTTAAGCTGTATTTCACAAGTTTTCATTATTATTTACATGGGGATGTAAAGTACAGCATAGGGAATATAGACAATGATACTGTAATAACTATGAAAGGTGCCAGGTAGATACTAGACTCTTTGGGGGGATCACTTTGCAAATTATATAAATGTCTCACCGCTGTGCTGTACACCTGAAACTGATATAAAATAGTATTGGATATCAACGATAATTGAAAAATAAAAAATAATTTAAAAAGAAAAAAACATTTTGCAATTTCATTGATGATTTCTTTTTTGGGTTATTTGGAAAGATATTTCTTAATTTAAAAACATAGGGGATTCTCTAGTTATTACTGATTATTAATTTATAGCTTAATAGCATTGTGGTTAGGGAATATGCTACTATTTCATTGTCTCAAACTTCTCTGAGACTTGCCTTATGGTCAACATGTGGTATCTTTTGGTAAATATCAATAGCAGTTGAAAAGGCTGTGTATCCTGTAGTTGAGCACTGATACAAATGTATACATATATGTTGCCAAGTTTGTTCATTGTGCTTATCAGATCTTTTGTATCTTTGCAATATTTGTATCTGTATGTCCCATAGGTTCCTGAGAGAAGTGTTTTTAAATCTCCTGCTATGATTATGGATTCATGTATATGTCCTTGCAGCTCTGCCAAGGTTTACATTATATTTTCAGACCATGTTATTCAGTGCAAACAGATGAATCACTCTTTTATTTGCCTGGTAAGTTGGGCCTGTTGTGATTATTAAGCATCCCTCTTTACTTATAGCAATGCTGTTTTTTTTCTTCTGTTTTGTTTGTCTTTTCCTAAAAGGCCTAACTTTCTGAAATAAACAAGGTACACCAGCTTATTTTAATGAATATGTTTGAGATATAGGTTTTTCTACTTTGTAACATTCAACTTTTCTGTATACCACTATTTGAAGTGTGTCTTTTTAAGCAGAATATTGGAGGTTTCTGTCATCTTTTCCTTCTTCCTCTTCTTCCTTCTCTCCCTCCTCCTGCCTTCCCCTTCCTCCTATGCTTCCTCCTCTTCCCCACCTCCCCCTCTCCTCATCTTCCACATCCTACCTTTTTATCCAGCCTGTTAATCTTGGTCTTTCATTGCAGTATTTACCTTTAAAGCGATTATTGATGTATTGGGGTTTGTAGCTGCCATCTTAGTCTTCTATTTCTCCCGGTTATCTGTACTCATTTATCTCTTATATTTTGACTTCTTTGAGATTAATTTAATTTTTTTTCTATTTTCTATCTCTATCACTTGATAGGTATTAACTCTTTCATTATTCTTTTAATGGTTATTTGGAGACTACAACGTGCACTCTTAACTTCTTAAAGTCTGACGTAAATTGGTCCTTTCATCTCATCACAGAAAATGCAACTACCTTAGAACTCTTAGTCAACAGTACCTTCTGCTTACTTATTATAATATCCTTACTTATTAATATAATATATAACATACTTTAATATTATTGCTGCCACAATTTCTAATCACTCATAGATACACACACAAAGAAAACCATGTGGATTTAACTTCAAAAGACATTATTTTTCAGTATCATTTTCTAAAACCAGATCATTTAAAGATATCCACGTATTTATCTGATAGATCACTGTTCATTACTCACATATCTTTGAGATTCATCAGGGTTAGTACTCTTTCTCTTAACGAGCACACTTAAGCATTTTGTTTAGTGTGGATGTGTTTTAGAGCACTTTTATGCTTATGGTAAAATTGATTGAAAAATAAGAGAGTTTTCACATACTACTTCACCCTACCACATGCACACTGCTCTTGTTTTCCCCTACCATTTACATCTTGATTTATTGTGGGCCATCTGTTAAAATTGATGAGCTAATACTGGTACATTATTATTAAGTAAAGGTCATAGTTTGCATTCGGGTCCACTCTTTGTGTTGTACTTTTGAAAAACGTATAATGACATGTGTTCATCATTACTGTAACATAGGGAATACTTTCACCACTGTCCCAAAACTCTCTTTTGTGCCACCTAGTCTTCCTTCCTTCAGTGCTCCCAAATCCTGACAACCACTGATCTTTTTACTCTCTCCGTAGTCTTGCCTT
>JAQQSQ010002769.1:0-10314 GCA_028627145.1 Eidolon dupreanum | reverse complement strand
TGTACAACACCAGGCGTGAACTCTAATGCAAACTGCGGACTTCGGGTGATGGTGACATGTCAGTGTCGGTTCACCAGCTGTGACAAATGTACCAGTCTGGTGGGGGACATTGACAGCCGGAAGCTGTGTGGGTGGCTGGGGGGATGCGGGGGGCTTTGGGAAATCTTCGTACCTTCTCAATTTTTCTGTGAACTTAAAACTGATTTAAAAAAAACAAAATCTTCTAAAAAACACAAATTGTAGAGCTGAAAAATACAATTAAATTGAAGACGTTATGGATGTGGCTTAATCAGCGTTAAAAATGACAGAAGTTTCAGTGAACTTAAAAATAGATAAATAAAAAATTATTCAGTCTCAAGAAATGAGAGAAAAAATGATTGAAGACGAATCGACAGAGCCACAGAGATCTACTGGACAATAATGTAGATACGAATGATACATACCTACGGCTGGAGCCCCAGAAGGAAAGAAGAGAGGATGGGGCTGGAAAAAAAAATAATGGGAGAAATAATGGCTGAAAACTTCCCAAACTGGGTTTCAAAATTAACAAAAGGGTCCATACTGATTTGATAAAACACTTTTAGTAATGTAAGTATCAAGATTTTAGTGCTTGTCATAAGCTCCCAAAATATTTGGGTTCCGTAGGCATAATAACTAACCATGCCTTTAATTTTAAGTGATTTCTTCCTATTATTATGAAGTCAGAATTATTTTCTTATGTCTTAAGAATTATTTTCTTATGCACTTCTGATCTAAAAAATGGGTCTATTTCTATCAGTGAGCAAAAAGCATGAAATACAAACACACAGTTCCACCTGAAGCATTATTTCGCCACACATGAGTATCTCTATTCAGACAGGTATTTTTCTGGACCAGTCAATCCGTCACCACTTTCAAAGGTCTGCCATCCCTGGTCCATTCTATGAGAAGTAGCATTTCCATGCCTCCTTATGTAGTGCTGTTGACTTGTTTATCTGGACAGTGGCATATTACATTTTACCATAGTTTTTCCTACCTAGAGAATAGCTATTTATTTCTGAACAAAACAGTACAGTACATTTTCTCCATAATTATTTAAGACTCAACTGAGACATAAAAACAATATAATAAAGAATTAAAAATTCTACTCTCAGGATTTAACTAACTGAATTGGATAAAAATGACTATTCTCTTTAAATTTTCAATATCATCTCTTTCTAATATGTGACTTTGTATTTTTCAGGGCTATGCCTATTGATATAATACAAAGGAAAACATTTACTGTACATTGAAATGGAATTCTCTAAAGTACAAAAAGCAAATGAGAAACACTTGTAAACAAACATTTAAAAATGAGTACCCCGAAGTTAAAGTATAAATATTAACTAACATTATTCATTCTAATTCAATAGATAGTTCATAAGAACCTACAATGTGCCACTGTTCTGCTGTTTTAGTTATTATAAGATGTTTTAGAATCAGTACATTCTCCGATATAGTATGATTTTATGTACATGTCTTTGTAAATAAAAGCCGACTAATGAAAACATCCTAAGAAGGAAAGAGGCAATAACCTAGTGATATATTCACAAACTAAAGACATGAAAGCTCACTGCTTCCAAGATGAGCCGTAAGTTACAGATTTGATTCACGGAGCTCCTCACTTTCCAGCCAGGACCAGGCAATAGAATTGTCACTGATAAATGAGCTGTCAGCTTTATCTGCATCTTTATTTTTAAATTTTTAATTTCGTTTCCATATTCCAGGATCACACCCACTTGTGATGCATGTAACTAAACAACAACAACAACAACGAAAAGAATCCTAAGAAGAAAATGACTCGAGGTTGCAGGTGTGTTGTATCAGCGTAAATCGCTTCCTGCAGCGGAGCGGCTAAAGGCCAGACCCCGAGCTGACTGGCTCTGGTGGAAATCTGTCCAGTTGAGCAAAGAAAAGTCGAGAGCATATGAGCGCTGTGCGATCTGTCGAAAAGGTGGTGAGCATCCCTGGGGCTTTGTCACCTTCACCCATAACAGACAGGGTCAGGTGCCTGCACCCAGACTAATGCTGTTCATCTTATTGGTTAATAAGACGCAACTAATGTCGCCAAACATCTGCATGTCCCTTGAGCGTTTGAGTCTAAAATCTAGTTTTTTTCCATCGATGTTTAGATGCCCCATTTTTAGTCCCTCCATCTCTCTATAATGACAGTGAGTAAGATGGAGGGACCCCCATGGATGATGTCCCCCAAAATGAGAGAAAGTGCACCCTATTCAGTTGCTGGGGAAAAAATGCATTGTTTCTGAGCTTTGTGTCCAGGGACACTGGCATTTTGAGGGATGGGACTGAAAAGTAGACAGGTGTGCAGCCCGCGGGTTGAGGCTCCGTGGGAAACTGGCTGACAAGACAGAAACGACGGAGCAGCCCAGCGGCCCAGTGCCCCGGCCGTGTTGGCATTTTTAAATATTGGGTCATAAATTAGGAAACTTTCCATCATCTCACTGAGGCAGGAGGCTGAGAGGAAGAACAGGAGAAGGGTGGGCACATCTGAGAAGTGTTTACGAGTTAGGAACTGCAGACTTATAAGTCAGGGTGGCGAAAAAGAGAGTGAGATCAGAGGTCAGGACAGGATTCGTGACAAGGACAAATGGCTGAAAGCATGTCCATTCTTGGACCCCCGGAGGATCAGGTGCGTAGAGGAAGAGAGAGAGCCGAGTTTGGGCTTGACTGGTATGAAGGACGTGTGGGACAGTGGCGCAGAGAAATCCGTCACCTGGGTCGGAACGTCAGGCTTTACCCTTTTGAAAGATGCAAACTGAAGCCACGGGAGCGGATGGCATCGTCCCGAGTAAGAGGCGAGGTTGGCCCGGGAAGGAAACTTGAGGAATTGGGTTATCTCGGAAGAATAGGAAAAAGATCGGCAATCCATAAAAGAAACTGAAAAAAAAAAAAAAAAAAATGACCAAAACAATAAGGAGACCCAAAAAAGGAGAGACTTTCAAGAACCAAGGATCCATAGTGCCGATTCCTACACACTCGCCCAGTGAGCTATGCAGACTTTCCAGTACCTCCTCCAAGATATTAATTAAAAAGTCGAACAACAAATGGCTAAGAACAACCCCGCCTCCACCCTTTCAATCTACTCATCGATATCCTTTCAATCTGTTAATCAATATCATTTAGGGTATAATTATGGAAACTTCTAGAAGTACCCTCCCCAATCTCCACTTCTTTATGTGTCCCCAAGGTTACTAGAGGAATTGGTCAACTTCCCTGAACAGCTCTAGTGGCATGATGTTTCTGTCATTTCTCAGACCGGCCTGTATTTCTAGTCACACCACCTGTCACAGGCTAATTAGATGTGACTCGTCTTGTCGATTGCGTCCTTGATCCCAGTGACCTCTGCTTGCTTTTCCCGTCACCTCGAGGCTTGGGGCCATTTCGCTGTGAGTGCCACTAACCCCCCACGCTGGCCCACAGTTCTGTAAACCCCCCCACACTGCGGGGTGACAGCTCACAGTTCAGCGCCTGCGGTGGGTTAGGCTGTTCCCATCTTCCTGGACGTGCCTCAAAGCCTGGCATGGGGGAAATATGACTGGAGAACCAGAGGGGAGCCGAAAATGTCCATCTCCCAGAGCAACGATGAGGACGACGTGGTGCCACATGCACTCACGCTTCGCCCAGCGCTGGCTCCGAGCAGCCTGAGAGGACCCAGGGTCTCCCGGCTCCTCAAACAGGCCACGCAGTCCTGGAGGGAAGAGATGGTTTCCACCCGGCTCCACCAATCCCATGGTTTTATGATGAAGATCAAACTCACGTATTTATTCAGAATGCACTGCGATGGGAATGATCACGATGGGGCTGGAAAGAGAAAGAATCTATTATAATATCAGGAAATGCGGGCGGGGTGATGCTGAAGGCAGAGGCACAGCCTAATTAGGTCACTGAGCTCCGGTACTTATTAAGGGACAAGGTTTGATATTTGCACAAATGGAAGCAAAATTCCAGCAAAGTGCGATGCCTCATGAGTAAGAAGGATATTGTGGGGGAGGGGGTGCAGATATAGGCAGAGACACGTGATGGAACCATAACTGTGTCCATGAGGGAAAAGAGTTAGTCGTAAAGGAGAGAGGAGAGAATGGCTGGGAGCTTCTAGAACTATCAAGCGGCTCAGCTCCCCCGGACTCTGAGTTACGGAGGGATGCTAACATACGGATTCAAACCCAAAGTTTGGAGCCCAAAGGCTCATCATGTAAGGGCCCTACCACCCAAAAGCTTACAGATAAGGCTGGATAAGTAAGACGCACCCGCAAGCACGTGACCAGGGTTACGGGTGGGGGGTAGTGACTGAGGCCCTGGCCTCGGGCCTCGGCTGTGAGTTCAGCCCCAGTGTGGACCGCCCGTCACCTACCGAGTCCCCTCAGCTCTCTGTGCCTCGAGCTCCCCGTCGTGGACCAGGGTGTGGAGATAACTCAGCGAGATGTTTTTAACACTGCCAGGCGTATAGAAAAACAGTCAATAACTGGCCGTTATCTCCATTATCGGTGGCTCGGGATACTTCTCTCATCTATAAAGCCGGAAGATCGAACAAAAACTAGCTACAGCCCCCATTGATCCTAAAAATCTATGAACGAGACAGATGAGAAGAACTCGAGCAGGCAGCGTTCCCGTGGGTGGTGCCCCAACAAGGGTCTCTCGGCGGGCACGGCATCGCTCTAGGTCTTAGACACCTGAGGGGGGCTTGTGAACGTGTCCCCTCTGGTGGCAGCGAGTGACCCGGAGAGAGAGCTGGGAGCTGAGGCTGGAAAGGCAGCCAGTGGTTAACTAAGAAACACGGCCACCGATAAGCGAGGGACTTAGAACTTATCCCAAGGGGAAGGGGAATGGCCGAGGGCTTTAGGCGGGGGAGGGGAAGGCTGACTTGGCCTTTTGGGGCTCTTCCGGCCGTCGCGTGCAGAGAGATGGCTCAGAGGCACGGATGCCGAGGAAGATGAAGTAGGAGACAACTGTAATTCTTCAGACCCAGAAGGATAAAGCTGCAAACCAAGGCCGGGGCGACAGGCGTGGAGGGATGTGGGGTACAGGAGGCCAAGCCGGCATCGTCGTCCGAGCGCCCGCACCAGGAAGGGCCCCAGGCTGCCTCATGCAGCGGGACAGGGCGCCCCAGCCCCAGCGCAGGCCCCCCAACCCCGGCCACCTCCGTCTGGCCTTTTGGACGCATCGGCCCACGCCCGGATTTTGCGAATGGATGGCAAACGGCGGCAGCGTGCCTTCACTTCACTGCGGTTCTTTTCTGGTCTTAAAATAAACCGCGATCGGCCGGCCACAGCTGCGCCCGCACAAAGAAATCGCAGCGTGGGCTCAGCGGAAACAGCTGAGGAGGGAGAAAACAAACACAAGCACGAGATCTGAGCTTTCTTCTGCGTGAGAAGGATTTTTTAAACCATCTCTGACCCTAAGCGGTTTCCTGTCTTGCTTGAAAGCCTCCCCCACGGGCCTCCACCTCAGATGCAAGGGGACAAGGGCCATCAAGGGACGGTCACATGGTCACAGCCGCGCGTCTTGGGCCAGCCGTCCACGGAGCACGCGAACCTCGGTGTTCACTGGCGTCCGGGTCGCAAGCCCGAGAGAAACGCAGACAGGCGGATGAGGCCCTCGGTGCCCCCGGGCATCCGTCCCTCGGCCACGCTCTCGTGAAACAGTGGAGGGAGGGCTTACGATTTGGATTTTTTTCTTTTTATCCCTAAGATAAAAGGGAGAGCCGAAAGGGAAGGGTGTCAGGTGGGGGTGGGCCGAGAAAGCCCAGCGAGGAACGTGAGCCGGCTCCCGAGCCGGAGGCTGCGGGTGGCGGGTGGAGCCGATCGTCACAGGCCCCTCGAGACGGGTGTCACCTCCCCGTGGTCCTCGGCGCCTCCTGCCTCCACGCGGTCAGCTGTCGACATCGGCGATGAAAGGGGACGTGAGGAAGACACCACACCCCAAACACGGCCAGTCCCGCTCTCCCCGTCTGCGGACAGATCCCTCCGTGAGGTCTCTCGGGGCCAGGCTCGCTCACGTGGTCCTCCTCCCTCTGACCGGCTGTGTCGCTCGGCGTCTGGCATTTATTACGAATCGCTTTCCGGCATCTCGTTTGCTGTTGTGTTGTTATTGACCTTGTCCTAAAATCTCTGAGGTGAAAGACACACCCAGTCGGTTCAGCCCAACTCCGCCTTTCGCATTCGAATGTGCCTCCCGGCGGCTGGTCGGCTGACACCGGGGTGCAAGAAGACCCCTCCGAAGAGACACCCCGCTGCCCAGAGAGCCGGCTGCCCCCTCCCGGGGCAGACAGGACCCGCGGGCGTAGAAGCATCAGAATCATCCCTCGTGGAGGTATCCATTTTGATATTTCTGGAAGGCAACTCAACAAAACATAAAAATCTTTTACAGTGTTCATGCCCTTTGACCAGAAGTTCTACTCTTAGGAGTTTATCCTAAAACATTAGCACGGATGGCCCCGTCCCGGGCTGGAGAGCCGGCCGCCTGCCCCTGGCCTCTTCCCGCCCCACACCTGGCTGGCGGCTTGGAGCGGGCACAGGGGCAGGGCACGGGCACACGCTTTGCAGCCGGTCAGCAAATGCTGCCACCAGGGTCTGCTTTGTCCCCTGGAGCTCCAGAAAGCAGGGTCAGGCGCCCCTGGGTGCGCCTGAATGTTGAGCTCAAGTACATTCAGGTCAGGACAGCATGGATGAAGGGAGAAAAAATGAGATACCACGTAGACGTCCATATTTAGGCAATAATTGAGCTATAGTACCCCCATATTATGGAATATTATGCCACCTTCAAAATAGTATTCAATAAAAACCTAGAAAATATAGAAAAGTGTACTTTTTAGTAAAAATAAAAGCAGGTTACAAAACAATAGGACGCGATAAAAACCCCCCAGTTTTGCCGGGGCGGGTGGGGGGTGGTGGAGAAAGTCAGCGGGGACTTCAGCGGTGCTGGGAAGAGGGTTTTGCTTGTGTGTTGACATGTTCTAATTCTTCTGCAACAAACACGCGTCTCTGACAACAACGAAACATTAAGAACTAATTTTTAAAGATGCACACCGATTTCCCATCGGTGCCTCTACTTAACCACACAGTTTTGTCGTTTGATCCACTTTTTTTTCCCTCTTGTAATGAGGGTTACTGAGGAGCCACCATGGCGAGGGCCGTGCCAGGAGGGCCCAGGACAAGACAGACGCGGGGCCCCTGGAGGAGCCTTCTCCCGCCTCGTCACCCTCCCCCTTGAAATTAAACGAATCTAAACAGCACCGACACGAAAGCCAGGTGGGGGGGAATCCACAAAACACGGGACAGTCTCATCAAAGTAGCCCAGTTTCCTGACTATTCCGTCTAAAGAACCGTCTCGATTTCATTTACGAGCACAGCGCGGTGAACTGCAGCATCCGCCCTCCTCCCCCCCACCACCCCGAGCCATTTCTTCCTCTCGGAACACGCTTTCCGGGTGTCCAGGTCGGAGGAGGCAGAAGGCCACCTTTCTCAGGCCTCTGCAGGGCGGACGGTCCTCAGGAGCCGACGGTGACTTCACCACGAAGAGGTCCCTGGCTGAGCAGGAGCTGCCCCGGATGCTGCCTGCCCAGAACTGGGACCCGGGGGGCAGGCGGGCTTGGCACCAAACCCCAGGCTTCTCAGGGCGTTTATGTCCGATGCTCCTCTTGAAGGCGACGCGTGTAAAACACTCCCGCCGGCTGCTCGGAGGCCGCACCTGGCTCAGCGTGGCTTCTCACCTCGTCCAAACAAAGTGCGGCCCGCAGCCACCTGCCCGTCCTTCCTCTGGGCAGCTGCCTCCCAGGGGTTTGAGGAGAAAGCGAGGGAAAGACGGGAAGTTGGTGTGGAGGGCAGAAGGGGCTGGTTAAGTCTTCCTGCTCCTCCTGCAGCTCTGCCTCCCAGCGAGACTCAGAGCAAGCATGGGGCGCACGACAATCACGGGACCCCCGAGGGCCTGTCGCGGGCAGCGCAGCGGCCAGTGCTCATTTAATGGGCCGGATGAGGCGCATGGAGCTTATTTAAACTTCCCCAGGCAATGCTGACCTGCGGCCAGAGACCAGAGGAAGCTTCTCGGCCTCTAAGCCGTGTGTCGCCGAGGTGGAGGTGGATGCCAGGGGTGGGTGCCTGCGTACTCGTGCCCCTTCCCCCGGAAAATCAGAGCAGAGCCTGGGCCCGCATTCCGGCCCTGGGGGCCCCTGTGACAGCGCCCCACCCCTGGTGTGCCCCGCTCTGCAGGAGAATGGCCAGCCCCTCCTCCCACCACCACCAACCTCCTTCTTTCAGAAGAAACTGGTCCAAGCATCTGTAAACGCTTCAAAGGGGGCCGAGTTCACAGTGGCTCACGAGGCCACGACAGAACTCAAAGGTCCTGGGAAGAGGCGAAGCAACCGGCTCGAGGGGGCATTTCTCATGAGGTGAACTCTTCAAAAGAGGGAAATACCCGACCTCCCCTGCCCAGGGGCACCACGAGCTGCCAGGAACCCCCAGGGAGAGAAGAAAACGCCCTTTGTGATGGAGCAACTGTTTGATAAATGACCAGATATAACGGGTCCAATTCTTCCCCCCCTTAGGTCGGCCAAAGAAAAATCCTAATGCTGTTCATGGAACAGCGGCCAAAAGAGGTGATGTGACAATATGGGGGGAAAGAGATACAAATCGGGAAAAGAATATCCACGTGAAATATACTTTTTCTTCTAACAGCTTTTCAAGACGAATTTTCCCTCATGGAGGTGGGGTGAGAGGTCAAAGCAATAGCAAGGGCCTGGCTAGACTAAAAAGCTTTCCGTTAGCACCGTCCATAAATTTTAATTCTTCGAATGAGGACCGTTTAAGGCTATCCAAAAAAAAAAAAAAAAAAAAAAGGAAACTGCCCTTATTCCTGGTGTAAATTTTTTGCTATATAAAAATTAAAACAAACAGAGATGATGTCTCTTCGCCGAGGCGGCCTCGACTTCACTTGCTGTGTTTGGTTCTGGAAAACCAGCGAGTGTCCTTGTGACTACGCCCATGACTCGGGACGGCCCCCTCCACACGGGAGGCGAGCTCAGGTGCATGTGCCGAGGCCTGGCCTGCCCGCGGCCAGGAGGCACTCTGCAGAGTGACCGCAAGACGTCTGTGACCCGCTGCCGGCCGCGTTCACCAAGCGACAGCTCACGAGGCGCGACGTGAAGACGGGACGATCCGACGTGTCCTGGATTTTAGCTTCACCTTCTGCTGTGGGCTCAGACCCTCCCTGAATCTGAATAGCGATGGCCATGTTTTCCTTATCGGAAAGCCGCCCATGAATGCTGATCATTAATACTGGCCGCTGGCAGCTACGGTACGGAAACAAGCACTTTGGTGATCCTCTGTGGAGCAAGAAAGTTTGGCACCCAAATCTCTTCTCAGCGGTTAGGTGCCCGTATTCGGGGGCTTCTGGATCTTTTTCTTCACACTTCGTGATATTGCATGTGCATTCGTGGCCTGTGACCCAGGGCATGGACTTCTGATTGAGGCAGAACAGAGTCTGGTCCCATCTCTGTCGCATGGACTTCAGATTGAGGCAGAACAGAGTCTGGTCCCATCTCTGTCGCATGGACTTCAGATTGAGGCAGAACAGAGTCTGGTCCCATCTCTGTCATTGACTGAGGTTTGTATAATCTCAGGCAAATTATTTAACTTCCTTAGATCTCAGTTTTCTCATCTGGAAAAGGAGAATAAGAACGCTTTTAGAAGATCAGAGAGTGTTTTTTTATTTACTCTTGCACTTCTTGTGCCAAAAAAAAAAAAAAAAAAAAAAAAGACTGGAACTATGTGTAGAATGAATGGATAAATTCCAGTAAGAATTAACTTGAAGAAAGGCAAGAACCTCTCATAGCGCACGTCTCATTCGTGGTAATTACTCAGTGAATCTGGTTATCACAGTTATTATCCAAGTTAGACAGTAAAGGACTGAAAGCGTGTCTTTGTCACCTACCTGACGGTCACTCCGGTGTCCTGGAAGGAGCCGCTTTTACCACAGAGCAGGTTCAGCAGCCCGCTCTGGCCGCCAGCCGTCCACGCAGGAGAAACACCTGGTCATGGAGAGACGGCGCCGGGCAGCAGATGGCAGGTCACCCAGGGGTTAGCAGAGGTCTCCCAGGTGGATGTCCCCCCTGAGAGGTGACAGAGTACTCAGTTAGTGACCTAGCTGGCCGCAAGGAACCTTGCCAAATGTCCTGGTTTGATTTAATCAGCCTGAGGCATAGGACCAGGGTTGGGCCAATTTTAACTGGAATTTTCTGCTACCAAAATCCAGAACTAAATGAGTCTGTTTGTCTTCTCTCTC
>JAQQSQ010002768.1:0-10314 GCA_028627145.1 Eidolon dupreanum | reverse complement strand
CCTGGTGCCCCAGCGGCGGAGGCGGCCAGACACAGGGCCCCCTTAGCCGCCTTCCGCCCCCCGTACCGCGTTTTCACCTTGGGATAAGGTCTTTGAAACGTCTCTCTGCTTTTATTTGCAAAATATTTTGAAACATGGCAGAGTTAAAGCCAGTGCCGATCCTAGGGCAATTATCTCTCCATGTGGCTGAAGTTCAGAGGTCGCCGCCGCTTCTGGGGCCTGCCGCGTGTGCGCCGAGGCCGTAGGCGGCGCGGTGAGGCGAGACACGCGGGTGCGAACGGCCGAGCCCCACAGGCGGGAGGCCTCGGGGCCCCGGTTTGTCCTCTGCCTCGTGGGGTTTTCGTAGCGATTACAACGGGCCACTTCGTGGAATGCGCCGAGAGCGCTTCAGCGGGTGTCGTGGGAGCAGGCGCATGGACTTCACTCCCTCCCAGCGCGTCTGCGAGGTGGGCGTTGTGACTGTTCACACCTGGGCAAGCTGAGACTCCAGAGACTTGGGGACTCGTGTCAGGCCACTCGGATGGCAGGTAACAGGCTGCGCTGGCTCCGCTGGGTCCCTCAGCCTCTAGGGACAGGAGCCACAGAGGGGACGGGACACACGGCTTATCAGAATTTGGCTAACGGGGCTATGAGTGGCCGGATAGGGGGGGAAGCAAAGATGTCCCTGCAGTGTGGAGACAGGAGATCGAGGTGGAATGACAAGCAAGGACCGGGTGCCAGGTCGGGAAAGAAGAGGGTTTGTGCTGTAGACACACTGAGATGTGTCACACTTGTCCAACAGAGGCTGGGACATGTCACCTTGAACTATAACGAAGCTGTCACCTCGCGGCCAGTTTTACAGATTAGCTTCCAAATGACCAACTCATAAAAAAATAGAGGAGAGTTGCCCGGCCGACGTCACGCCGCCATCTGCAGTTCACCCCTGAACGCCGGGGCCTCCCTCGGCCGAAAGTCGCCTGTCCCCACCGTCAGCCCCGCCGTGTGGACCCCTGGCCGAGGAGCTGACCCGGGGACGGCGCGGCGTCCAGCCACGCAGGCGAAGCGAGTGGACCTCGCGGTGGGGACGTACGTGCGGCCACACACGGCGGTCACACACGGCGGTCACACACGGGTCACACACGGCGGCCACGCACGGCGGTCACACACAGCGGTGCAGCTGCAGCCTTCCCAGTGGCGCCCGGTCAGGTCGCCCGGCAGCAGCAGCCAGCCGCTGGCTCTATCCCGTCACCCAGCCCCTCAGAGCCGCCTCCGGGCCAGGGCCTGCACCTGCTCTCGCCGGGGGCACCCCAGGACACGGCACCGCCCTGGGGAGGGCCGGCCCAGGACCAGCCCGCTGCTCCCAGCCCTGCCTCCAGTCTCGTGGCCTTTGTGACCTTAGGCAGCTCCCTGCCTCTCCGTGTGTTTTCCTTTCTCATATGGAAAATGTACCAACTCCAGGAAATTTGAGGTTGAAACAGTTAACATGTATAAAACACGTAGAGCAGTGGATGGCACGTGGTTCGTGCCGAGCGTTTATCCAGTAAAAGGCGATACAGGTGTGATTCGTGGGGGGCTAGTGACACTGTCACTGAGGAGGTGACCAGTGAGCAGGACTCAGCCTGGCCGAGGACGGACTGACTCGTTGGCAAGGCAGGGGGCTGCAGACAGGGCAGCAGACGAGGGCGGGCCGGTCGCAGAGGGCCGGAGGCCACCGAAGGACGTGAGTCTCGCTCCGAGCAGCGGAAGCTGTTGGAGGGTTTTAAGAAGATGTGTGTGTGCAGACACTGTGTTGAGCAAAGACGCCAGATGGGGAAGAGCGTGTGCCATGTGTCCCCGTGGTACAGTTCAGCGATGGACAGGGTGTGTCCTCCGGGAGGGGGACGGTTCTCCGTGGCGGCCAGGGTCCCTCTGCAGTGCTGGGAACGGAGCTTACGCAGGCGTGTGCCAGCGCCGAGCCTCATGCCATACGCCGATCATTCGTGCACCACATGCACGCAGCTCTGCTTCCGATACCCGGATTCAAGGAGGGGACACGTGTGAGGGGCGAGGACAGCAGGGAGCGTGCCAGGACCTGGTGCCAGTGGCCTAGCCCAGCGTCGGTCACGGGGGAGAAGCCACTGAAGCTTGGCTCGGGTGGTGGTCGAAGGTAACTGGAGGGACTTCGAATGACGTTCAGGATATAAAATCCACAAGACGCGGGGCGAATCGGAGAGAGGTGAGGGAAAGAAAGAGGTCAAGGGCAGTTTCTGCGCTGCTGGCTCCATCGTCGGATGGCTGGTTCCATCCACTGAGATTCTGAACACAATGCTGTGTGATTACCCAGAATGGAGCTGCCTGGGTTGGAACCCAGGGCTCCTTCACTTCCAGTTATGTGACCTCGTGCCAGGTAACCCTGGGCCTCGTTTCCATCTGTGAGCTGGAAACGGGGGAGGCGCCTCCTTCATAAAGCGTTCCAAGGGCCGGGTGAACGCGTTCATGGGCAGGGTGTAGCCTGTGCACTGAACAGCCGTGAGCATCACTTAATGGGACCAGGTTGGGAGTGAAGAGCGTGAGCTCAGTTTTAGGCGTGTGGAATGTGGAATGCCTGCAAGTCGCCCGAAAGAGAGGCAGGCGGCTGGTCACGTGGCCCCACGCTGAACCCCGATGGTCGCTGGTCACCTGCTGCGGGGAGGACTTGGGAGCGAGCCGGCGTGTGATGAGGGGTCCCAGGATCTGACGGCCGGGGGAGGAGGGGAGGGGCTGCGGGAGGAAACCGGGGTGCAGTCCTGCCCCAGGGCACGAGGCGTGTCAGAGCGGAGGGGCGTGAGGGGCAGCGCGGGAAGCCGCTGAGACCTCTGGGCGCTCTCCTCCTGCCTCCTCCCGGCAGCCCGGCCGCGGTGCCCCGCAGGTGTAGGGTGCCAGGCCGAACCCCACAGAGGCCCCGTCCCTCCCGCCGCCTCGCTGTCCGCGGGGCCCTGCACCTCTCGCCCAGCCTCAGTGTGCCGGTGGGCAAGACGGAAAGGTCGCACTCGGATAATTCCTGTCAGCGCCAGAGCATTCCCTTCTAGACGTGAGCGGCTTTGAGCCACCCCCCGCCCCCCAGCCGGGCCTCCTGAGCCGAGCCGTGGTGCCCGGACCTTCCCCGGGACGGCTGACTTACTGATCAGTAACTGGAAGCACGCTGGCCGTGGAACGAGCGGCCACACTGCAGACTGGAACCACTACACGTGACAGCTTTGGGCTTTGCCATCAGGGGCGCTGCGAGAACGTCAGTGGAAAAGTCGGGGACACCAGCCATAGCGCGGGTCTGATTCGGGGTCTGTTCATTGACCTCGCCAGCCTCGTGCCCGGCTGCCAGCCGGGGCGCCCTTTTATGGCTCAGCCTGGACCTGGCTCCGCGTTTCCACCCTCTCGGGGTTTGGGGTCGGTGCTCAGAGGTTCAGCACTAACCACGTGAAAGGTGACGGCCGCTTGGCTTGGCCGGGGGACACAGCGGTGACAGTGGGCCTCGCGTGCGGGCGAGCTGGACAGTGAGACGGGAGGTGTGAGGGGAAGCGAGGGGTCAGCCTCACTTTCTGGGCCTGGGCCCCGGGAAGGAGCGCGTGGCCGGAGCTGAGGCGGACAAGGCGGTGGCGAGGCAGGAGGAGGGGAGGGCGGGACCGGGCCTGAGCGGGCCGGACATCCCGGTGGACGGGCCGGAACGCCGGACCGGGGTTCTGCACCGGGGTCTGAGCTGGAGGTACAGTGTGGGAGCCGGCGGCACACGGCACCATGACGTTGGATGAGGTCACCGAGGAGTGAGTGTAGACAGAGAAAGCGACCAGGACAGAGTCCGGTGACACGCTGGCAGTGCGAGTCGGGGAGGAGACCCAACCAGGAAGAAGCAGCTGGAAGAGAAGGAAAGGTGGGGCGCGTGGCAGCCTCGGAGCGAGCGGGGGAGTGGCCGAGGCAGGGTCGTCGGGGTTGATGTCCCCACCGCCCCCGTGAGACCAGGAACAAGAACTGCCCGGTGGCATCGGCAGTGGGCGGTCTTCGGTGGGGCGACAGGAGCAGCATCTGGGATTTAAGGGAGAAGAATGGGAGGCGGGGGCGCAGACCACCCCGCCGAGGAGCAGAGCGCGGGGCGACCCCTGGCAGAGGGGGCGGGCGCGGGGAAGGGCGTGTGGGACTGGACGCCGCTGGCGGCCTGTGCGCAGGTGCGAACGTAACTCGCTGACCCGCGGGCGGGGCCGCGGGACGAGCCCTCCGTTGTCACGCACCGCGGGGGTCGCTCTGCAGAAGGGACAGTCCAGTCTGTTCACAGGAACACGAGCTGCTGTGGGGGGCGAGTGGTGCAGACCAGAGAGGGGTGAGGGGACAAGCACCCACGCGCTGACGAAGGGCCACAGCCAGAGTCTTGATGAGCCCGGTTAAAGGTCTGTCAGTTTCGCTTATCCATTCAAAACTAGCTCTTGGTTTCACTGATCTTTTGTATTGTTTGTCTTGACTCTTTTGTTTATTTATGCTCTGATGTTTATGATTTCTACTTTCTTCTACTCACTTTGGGTTTTGCTTGCTGTTCTTTTTCTAGTTCCTTTAAGTGTAAAGTTAGATCGTTTGAGATTTTCCTCTTTTGTAAGCCTATATTGCTATAAATTTCTCTCTTAGAACTGCTTCGACTTTGTCCCATAGATTATGGATCATTGTGTTTTCATTTTCATTTGTCCAAGGTAGCTTTTGATGTCTTCCTTGATCTCCTTGTTATCCCATTCGGTGGTTTGTAGCATATTATTTAGCCTCCACGTGTTTGTGTGTTTTTCAGTTTTCTTCTTCTTATTTCTAGTTTCATACCATTGTGATTGGAGAAGATGCTTGATATGATTTCAGTCTTCCAAAATTCATAAAAACTTGTTTTGTGACCTAACATGTGATATAGCCTGGAAATTGTCCCAGGTGCACTTGAAAACAATGTATATCCTGCTGCTTTCGGGTGAAATGTCCTAAAAATATCAATTAAGTTCATCTGGTCGAATGTGTCATTTCAGGCCACTGTTTCCTTGTTGATTTTGTCTGGATGATTGATGCATTGATGCCAATGAGGTGTTAAAGTCCCCTAATATGTTTATATTACTGTTGATCTCTCCCTTCATGTCCTTCAGTATTTGCTTTTTATTTTTAGATGTTCCCATGTTGAGTGCATAGTTGTTTAAATAAGAGTAATACCCTCTTGTTGGAGTGGTCTCTTTATCATTATGAAATGCCCTTGTCTCTTATCATATAGCCTTCGTTTTAAAGCCTATTTTGCCTGATATAAGTATTGCTGTACCAGCTTTTTTTTTTTTTTTTTTTTTTCCATTTGCCTGAGGTATCTTTTTCTGTGCCTTTATTTTCAGTCACACCGCAAACTCTTACAAAGTTGCCTCTGGTAAGTGCCAGGGTGTGAGAACTGTAGCTTTTGAATGCTTAGGTCTTCTGGGGAAAAAAATTTCAACAAAAAAGTAGTTTAAAGAATTAAGATTTTTTTCTCCTTACATGAAAAGGACAAAGGAGGACACTTCCTGCTGTAGTCAGTCCAGGGACTTAGTAACATCATCCGGTATCCAGGCCTTTCTATCTTTACACTTGGCATTTTCGGCGTGTGCCATGGCCTCCGTGATTTTACATATCCCGTGTCAGAGTGACAGAGTCCAGCAAGTGAGAGGGGTGTTTTCGCTTACTCATCGGTGTGCGTTAGGGAGGAAAGCCTGCCCAGCAGCCTTGTTCCAAGGCCCACCGGCCAGGATCGGGTGCAGCTGGACCCCGTCCTCTGCAAGGAAAGTGAGGTCAGTGTGATCACCCTGGACCAATGTGAGTCTTCCTCATGGGCCAGGACATGTGGCCCTGCACAGGTTCGTAGCCTGTGCCACTGACAGAGACAAGACGGAAGTGGACTTGAGTGGCAGACAGCTGTCTCTAAGATCGGACAGTTCGCTTTTTACTTAGACCCGTCTGTATGTTTCAGTTATCAACTACTTTTATAATTAACTTTTTAAACGTGTGGTTATACCCGCCTGTTAGGATTCTCGATCTCCAGCCTCAGTGCGATGCGGTCCAGTGACTCACCGAGTTCATGATCGTGGGGTTTTTTCTTGCATCTAGCCAGAGCAGGCCTCTTGTGCCTCAGCGTCGTCCTCTGCAGAGCTAAATGAATAACGCTTTCTTCTGAAGTAAGGAGAGCGTGAACCAGGTCACCACAGATGACGGGCAGAATTGTCATTTGTCTTGTTGGCATCCTGCCACCTTCAGCCCCAGTCAGGCGGAAGCGGTTAATTTATGCAAAATTCAAAGCTGGGAGAGAAAAGCGAATTAATCCCACAGCCGTATTTGTGTTGAGTCGATTCCGTTAACTGTGGAACTATCATTTTTCTTATAGTAAGATCCTCTTTTCTTAAAATCGAGAGTATCATGAACACCTAGTCAGAGAACATTCCGTTCTCTCTTCGATTTGTCAGTGCTGCAGACCGAACACTGTGTCTTCTGTCACCCCGCCCCCCCACACCCCCACTCCTCTGGGAAGTACCCTTTGATCTCTCTTAACCACAAACCTCCCATCCGACCCCTGATTTCTCCAGCCTGCTGATCTCAGATGTTCAGTTTTATCCTCAGGGAAGTAAGTCGGTTATAACACTCAAAAAGTGGGTGGCAAGGACCCTCGCCAGCTCCCAGAGGGAGTTGGCACTTAAAAAGAAGCCCCCATTAATCTGCCGTGAGTGCAATGTGTGTGTTTAGAGTAACTGGCCCTCCCCCCTGTCCCTTGGGTGACCAGAGGACGTCGGCATTATTGGAACAGCAGAGGGCCGTTCACCACCCCGGATTCGGGAATGGAACCCCCCGGCCCGGTTCTCCTGTGGCGTTTCCCCTGGGACTCGCTGCGGGGCCCGCGCTGTGTGTGACCAGGGGCTGTGGGGCTCCTGCGGGAACCCCGTCCTCCCCGACCCCCCTGAACCGCGGCACTGCGTGTAGAGCCACCGCAGCCCCCCAGGCCGCCTGCTGCCGGGCGCCCCGAGGCTCTTGGGGTGCAGGGGCAGCCCCACTTCCGCAGCCACCCGGCTGCTCCTGGCCCCGCTGATGGCTTTCAGTGCTCCAGGTGAGAATTCGTAACGATTCGGAGGCCGAAACATCTTTTTTTTTTTTTTTTGGCCTGTAAATTGTTGCCTCGGAGTTTTGCCCTCAGGTTGCCCCCCAGAATGTCAGTTTTCATGCCATGACCCCCCTCCCCAGCCTCAGCGCGCAGAGCGCATCCGCGGGCCGCGCGTCCCGGCCGCGCCCCGGGGTCACCCGCAGGCCTGACCCCTCTGCCTTCGCCCCGCAGCTCAGCCGCCTGGAGCGCCTCCGGTCCGCGGGGCAGCCGCGGGGGACCCTGTTCGCCGCGCAGCCCGCGATGTTCGTGTCGCCGGACAGCGACCCGCCGCGCGCCAGGCTGTGCGAGCTGCTGCGGCTGTGCGGGGGGCGCCCCACGCGCGTGCTGCGCCACGCCGGCGTCTTCATCGGGCCCCCCCGCGGGAAGAGGAGGGCGAGCGTCACGTACCTGTCGGAGAAGTGGATCCTAGGTAAGAACGCGCGGTGTCGGGCAGGCGCCGCGGGCACCCCGAGAGCCGCGCGCTGCAGGTGGGGGGACAGGCTTCCCCCCGCGGCGTGACAGCGCCCTGGGGCCTAGGAGGGGCGTCGCAGCGTCCACGCGTCTGCCTGGACCGTCCTGTAACTGTTCCTCCCGCTTTTTACTGTCGGCCAAGTACGGGTCGAGGACATCCCCGCAGACCAGTCTTCCCAAAGCCGCCCGAACCTCAAGGCCACCGGACAGGCCCGTGCACCCCTAGCTAGACCCCCTCCCGAGGCCCGCGACCCCAGGCTGCGACCCCTGCGCCCGTCCCCGCCGCCTCCGCTTCGCGGGCTGGAAGTGGCGTGGTCCAGCGCAGAGGGAGCCACGGCTTTGTGACGTGGCTGTCGCGTGCGCGACTGGCGTCGGCGCGGCGTGGAGCTGTGCCAGCGCGTCCCTGGCTTCTGCGGGGAAGAGGGGGTACGCGATAAGCCCCGATTTCCGGGGGCTGGGGCTGCCTGCACGCCAGCTCCGGGGGACGGCAGGGCTGAGGGACACTTCGAGGCGGGGTTATGGGCCGTGGCTTGTGCTGTGGTTGAGTCAGGTGCCCGGATGACCCTGGGACTCCACCTTGGGGGCAAACATTACCTCTTCCCCTGCTGGGTTTTGATGACTGTCGATCCTCGGGGGTGGTGGCCATGACGGGTTCGCCCAGTGGGGGCCTGGACAGCAGGCGTGGTCCTTCCAGTCCCCGACGCTGATCCCTCCTGAGGCCCCTGTCCTTGGCTGGCAGTGGGCCGCCTGCCGGTGACCTCCCACCCCTCCCCCTCTGTGCGTGTCTGCGTCCTCATCTCTCCTTAGAAAGACACCCGTGATCACGATGGACTCTGTGTGTGTGTGTGTGTGTGTGTGTGTGTGTCCCCAACTCATTTTACTGCAGCCAGCTCTTCAAAGGCCCTGTTTCCGTTCTGAGGCCCTGGCAGTTAGGACTCCATCGTGCAGATTGGGGTGGGGGTGGGGGGACAGTTCATCCATAACAGTGACTTCCTAGGTTTCCACACCTTCCGCCAAGACCCTCACCTGGCTTCTTGGGTCTTGAGAAGTGCGGTCTCCCCCTCCCTCCCTATTCTTCCTTCTACTCCCTGCATCTTCTCTGCTTCCTTTAACTCCCCCTGTTTGCTTCCCTTTATCTCTAAACCCCAAACTTCTGCCTTTTCTCACCGTCCTAGAGTCCTCCTTTAACGGATAAGCAGATACCACATCTGTCCAAGCTACATTCATACGTAACTCCAGACGTTTTATAATTATCTTCCAAATGACCGATGGTCATCCTTTGATATATTTTAAAAGTATGATTATCAAAAGTAATTTTTTTTACTATCTGATGCAGAGTAATTTATCTCTTGCCTAGACACTAATTTCAAAAGAAAAAAAACTTTGATTTTTAGCTACAGTCCAAAAGCCAAGAGGCTGTTTACCCTTTTCTAAACACCACGAGCATAACTTTCAAAACGTCCTATGTTCTGAAGCAGAGGTCGTTTTGTTGTTTTAGCAAAAGTTCATGTATCAGGATGACACCAACTAGAGACCAGAGCTGTGCTCTCAAAAACAAGCCGCCGATAGCAGCAGTCCACACCCTTCGGAGCTCGGGGAGCACTTTGGGGATGCCCCAGAGCTTTGGGGACACCCCAGAGTCGGGCCTCCACTCCTGCTGTGTCCAGGCTGGGGACCTCTGCGTCGGCCCCTCCCTGTCGCTCTGCATTTTGTTCCCAGACGGGGGACAGCCAGTTGTCTTGCCCTCAGCTGTCCTGCTGCTGGGCGTGGGGAGGTGACCGCCTACCCGCCTGCCCAGGGTTTCATTTGCACACAGCCTCTGGAGTCCTTTGAGTCTCAGGGCCGGAGCTGTGGCCCCAAGCTTCCATTTCTTTCCTCTCCCATGCTTCATGTCTTGTCTCTGATCTGTCATTGATTACACCGTCTGTGCCCTTGGCAGCATCCGGGCATTGTATGTCCTGGAGTGGAGTCCTTGGCTGTCGCTGCAGAGAAATCCTCACCCTAAGGTGAGTCCCCGACTCTCCACCCACAGCCCCATCCACACGGGGTCCTCTCCAGTCCGGTCTCGGGGAGAGACCGTGTGTTTTGGAAGCATTTATTAGTTTATACTCTTTCTGCATTAGGTTACAACACAAGAGCTCCGGCCACGTGAACACAGGGGTCTCATTTTCCGGTCTCTGCTCGCATGCAGAACACACAGTCCAGAGCACGCGTTCCCTGCTCACCCAGGCTCCGCCCCTGGCTGCTGCTCTGACCAGAGGCAGCCGACCGACTCTCCGCACCTCACTGAGTCCACCCCTAAGGCAGCAGTAGCCTCCGCCCTGCTCACCTCGCTTTGTGACCAGAGGTGGCCCAGGGGCACGCAGACTAGCGCCCGTGGACAGTGGGCGTCGTCCAGCACCGTTGGGTGACAGTGGCCACGACACACACAGCAGTCATCCAGGCCCTTTGACAAAGCAAATACTGTCTTCTGAAGACCTTTCTCCTTCCCATTAGCTTTCATTACAAATACTCCTGGAGAATATTTTATTCTCAAGATGTTACGACATTAAAATTGGTAATAAAACCACTTTTAAAACCACGTTAAAGCACCAATTTAACAGTTATTTGGTGACAAATTATGAAGAGCAGTACTTAAAATTTATAAATTAAATTCATTCTAACTGGAATACCAGCTGCTGTGTGAGGTTGATTCCTGGAGACCTAGGAGCAGTTTGGACGAAGCAGCTAAAAGTCTTAAAACCCTC
>JAQQSQ010000276.1:0-14829 GCA_028627145.1 Eidolon dupreanum | reverse complement strand
TACGACACGCCTCTGCTTAAAGTCCTCCCAGACGGACGCGAATGAACCGGACGCCCTAATTTTTCACCCTCATCCCAAGCACCTCTTCCTGTTTTTATTTCTGCACTGACAAATGTGCCACTCCAAGACCCAAGGACACAACGTCCTTCTACATCTCTCTGACTGGGGAACACTGTCATCTCCCTCAGCTCAAACTCCACGGTGTCCTTCTCTCAAGCAAGAGGTCAGCTGGCTTGTTTGTGATCACAAAACCAACGTTCCTTCATGGCGTTAATCACGGTTTGTAGTTATCTATTCATTTGGTTGTTTATTCCATTAGTGCTCATTCCTGTACTTCTACTGTAAGTTCCAAGAAGGCAAAGAGTGGGCATCCCTCTCCTGACCATTTCTGCCCCAAAGCCTAGCAGCAGAGTGTCTCATGCAGAGTAGATGGTTAACGAGTATTCGTGAAATAAATGAGCGAATTAAAAAAATAACCGTTACACTTTAAAGGGAAAATTTCAATATACTAACGTAATAGCTAGGATAATTTTAAGTAAGTTCCTTTAAACAATTCATAACTTGGCAAGAATTTAATTTCGACCAGCAGATATATTTTTCCATAATCATAATCCAATTAATTATAAGAATAAATTATGACGAGTGGTGTGGCGGTGAGGTACAGTAACTGCTGGTAGTTAAAATGAGGAAATGTTAATGTTTATTGAACTAAAGAAAAATCGAACGAATACCTCCCCTCTACAAGTTGACATCCTTTCTCCCTGTCATCTTAATTGCCCATTAATAGTTTTCTGCTTGGCAATTCCACCTGTAAAAAGAGGAGTTTGTCAATATCTCTACAAGCCTTAACTATTACCATAAAATAATTCCACAGGGTATCTAGGCTAGTTCCAAGAATACAGTATGTGTTTAATAAGTAATCGTTGAATGGGAAGATGCAGAAATTGAGATATTCTTATGGGAACGGAACTTGCATGTCAACAGTAACAGGCAGATTTCAAATATCTACAAGGAGCATGTAATTAATGGTAGCTTTTTCTGGTCCATAGGTCCAGGCCAGGAGTATAAAGAAGAGAGAAGTAGGGGAAGCCAATGCAAAGAAAGGCTACCTTCTACTCCCAAGAAAGGGTTAGTGGGGGAGATGGAACGAGGTGGTGAAGAGAAGAAATCACTCACGGCGGCACTGCATGAAGTAGCAAGATCTCAAGGGTGGTGATGCCACGTCACACAGCATCTTCTAGAAGTGTCTGGCATGGCAGACGTAGAAACGCTTGCCGTGAGCATGCCCAGAGAGTGAGCGAGAGGGAGGGCGGACGCCTTGGCTGCAGACTTGGTGAAGCAAGGAGGTGGCCTCGCTGGATCGCCGGTGACTGCGCACAGCTGAGAAGGTACTGAACCGATAAGCGATTCCATTTCCTCTTCCACAAAAAGAGGATAATTAAGAGGAGACTGTGGTCACTGTGTCAAGAACGACGTGCTCGCAAATCGGTGGACCAAGGTGAAGACAGACCTGACCTCTTTATGTCTCCAGTCTTACGTTCCAGAAAATGGAACCAGCACAGAAGGAGTAGAAACCAGACACAATATCTAGTTTCGACAAGTCCTTTCTTACAGAATATTAGAGGAGATTCTGTTAATGGTTGAATGTCTGCTCCTGGAACTTAGAGATGATTCCAAATCAATACGGGATGAGTTTCATTCACACACACAAAAAATGGCATTACCGTTAATGCTATTTTTCTTCTTGACCTGTTTTAAATTAGTATTCATCACTACAACATGCAGCTGTGTTCCTGCCAACTGTGTAATACTATAAAATCCCTTTTCATGGAACCTATTCTCTCACGGAGCTGTACTGAAGAGCAAGAGACAATCCAACTGTCTATGAAAAAAAATGAGCTCACAGGATACGCACAGATGAGAACTGGCTTCAAAATGAGTAAGACGTTTCCATCCCTCCTTGCTTTTCACCACTTCCCTTCCCTTCTTTCCTCCCCCGTCCCACTCTACCTTCCTTCCTTCTTTCTCCTCTTCCTTCCTTCAACCCTTCCATTCCATCACTCCTTCCCTCCCTTCCTCCCTTTCTTTCCTTTTCCTTCCTTCCTTCCTTCCTTCCTTCCTTCCTTCCTTCCTTCCTTCCTTCCTTCCTTCCTTCCTTCCTTCCTTTCTTCCTTCCTTCCTTCTTTCCTTCTCTTTTCCCTTCTCTTCATTTCCCTTCCTTTCCCTTCCTTCTTTCCTACCCTCTACCCTTCTCTTTTTCTTTCTTTCTTTCGCAATATGGTGAAATCTTCTCAAAGGAAAGGGTCCGCTCACGTCATCAGCAGATAAAACAACACTCCAAGAGACTTTCCCTCTACGGAACAAGTATGTCCCGATAAGATATAGCAAGCGAACTTCTGGGCTCACTCGTGTAAGAGAAATATTCAAGGTCACTCTCCCACACACTGTGTCTTCCCAAGAGTGTGAGCTAAGGAATACCTAGGTATGTTGAATGATGAGAAAACTGGGAAGAGGCATTTCCCTGAAGAA
The DNA here is from genome assembly GCA_028627145.1 of Eidolon dupreanum. Taxonomy (NCBI): domain Eukaryota; kingdom Metazoa; phylum Chordata; class Mammalia; order Chiroptera; family Pteropodidae; genus Eidolon; species Eidolon dupreanum. The sequence goes on along the minus strand of JAQQSQ010000276.1, from coordinate 12,300 downwards.
GCACGTCTATATCTGCCCCGGCGCCAGGGTGTGGCAGTGGGCAGGTGCTGAGCAGTCAGCTGAGTCAGCCAGGAGGACCTGCACCGGTAAAAGGGCTCGAATCTCATCCCCTTGCTTCTGCTGGAAGGAATCGCTAACTTGGTGGAGGAGACAGTCGCCAACATAGTTCTGAAAGTTCCCACGGCTTAAGATCAAACAAACATGAGCTGACAGTCAGGAGTCGCCAAGTACGTGAGCACTGAGGCTTTAAAAGAACCATATACGAAATATAAATAGCTAGGTGAGAAACATTTTAGAGATACACATTTCAAAAAGATGAGCCAGATACAAGAAATCATGGGGAAAGTCAGAGAAGGGCTTAAAAATGACCACATAGAAACTGAACAAGTAGAAACTCTAACTGTTGAAATAAATGCAACTCGATGGACAAGCGAAAGAAGATTAGACATAGTAGAAAAGAGAATAAAGGAAACATATCTAAGAAAAGCTAATAAAACACAGCAGAGATATAGAAATTAAGAAGAGAGGTGAATTTAGGGATCATGTGTGCAGAAGTGAGAATATCTGCCATGTACCTAATCAAATTTCCAGAAGAAAAGTGTTGGTTAAAAGAATTACACACACACTCACACACACACACACACACACACACACACACACACACACACATTCACATGTGTGCACATTTAAAAATCTAGATTATTTGAACGATTCTTCCTAAAGTAGATGCTTCATATGATTCATTTACACATACAAATCCTAGCACTAAATTTGAGTATCTTACCATATTTTATAGTTCTTAAATAATGGAACTACCCTCTTGAGAAAATGAAGCCAATAATGAATAAAGGACTCTGTTCTCAATCACAATCCATTTTTTTTCACCCTAGTCATAAACAAATAAATACCAAACACACTATAATGTCACTATCTGGAAGTTACCAAAGTTTATACTTCCAGTTTTAATCAGTACTCTAATGCACGTTCCCTTTGCAAAGTGAGGTAAGCATGGTCTCATCCATTGCCACCATACCTTATGGGCTTTCTTCTCATTTTACCAATACCACAAGTGAGATGCAAAGAGGCTAAGTGCATGTATCTGGCATCGCTGGACATGGAGGTTTTAGAAAGCAGTATCTCATCTTTTATCAGCATCTACCCTGAAGTGTTAGGAGGGAAGGAGAGCTTCTAAGTGACATGAAGTGAGGGACCCGGCAAACTTCAGCACCTTCATCTCAGAGCTGCAGGGCCCATCAGCCCTTCCACCGGACCAAACACTGGGGGACCAAATGCTGGGGAACGAGGTGCTCGTAAAGTCACAGGGCTTTCAGGGCTAAAACTGGGACGTTCCTGCACAAACCAAGTTGAGCAGGTGACCCAGGGGAGAATCCTGTCATGGGGATGAAGGGGGTGCTGGAGAGGGGGTACACTGTATCTCAGCTATGGCGGCATCCGTGAGGTGAATAGCTTAGAGGAAGGAAGGCTCAAGGGATGTACGACAGGTGATAACATACCACCTGTCATTTACTTTTCTGGCGAGAGAGCTTGAGCAACTCGGAACCTAACCACGAAGGATGGAAGACTCCATCTGTGGGTGGCCGCATCGAAGGGGAAGGGAAAGTGAAGATGAGAAGCATGAAATTACGACTATACTTTCAGGGGTCATTTCTATAGTTCGTTACTACTGAGCTTTCTCTGAATGTGAAGAAGCATGAAGTTGTCAAGCCAGGGCGCACACATGCAGGGCGCAATGTGGGGTGAACCGTGAGTAAAGGTATAGAGTGGTAAAATAGGGAAAGTTGCATTGAATTTTAAGAAACAGGTAATTGCATCAAATTTGCACTAGACAATTACGTTCTAGAATAGGTTTGCTACAGTAGCACTTTCAAAGTAGAGCTCCATGTTTATGAGGTTTATTTATTAAATTCTATTAAGAATGGTTAAGGGGTTAAGAAAGAGGGAGTGTGGGAGAGGAGGGAGAGGGAGGAGGGAGGAGATAGGTAGGTAGGGAGGTAGATGATAGATAGATAGATAGATAGATAGATAGATAGATAGATAGATATAGATGACAGATGACAGATGATAGATACATGGTTATGGGTGGATGGATAGATATATAAATAAATACATGATAGGGAGAGAGATAGATAGAGAGAGAGAGAGAGAGAGAGAGAGAGAGAGAGAGAGAGAGAGAGAGAGAGAAAGAGCAATTGTGGCAATGTTAACAAATGCTGTGACAGGTGCATAAACCCGTGCCGTGCATTGCACCTTGGAGCATCTTATACTCAACTGCATGCTCTTCAGTAATCCCGTTCTGCTATGGAGAATACATATAATTTTATGCTCGTATTGATGGAAATTTTTACACGGGAATAAAGATAACGCCAACGAAAACTAATAGCTTCAGAACAGCAGCATGTCAGTGCTATGACGAAGTCTGTGCTTTGCTACTTGGCAACCTCATCAACCGTCCTTTGTCTTTTAAGCCGCTGATGCCTTAAAGAAGAACCAGCTTTCTTTGCAATGCTCGTTAATAGTAAACGTGTCTTTTTGTTGTCGTTTTTAAAAATGAACTGTCATTTTCCAGTCCCCATAAAGAGTCTTCACCTTTTGTGATTGATTATACCATATAATTGCAAAAACAATAAACAATTATGCGTAGAAATTGTATTTGTGCAGTAGTAGAGATAAGTTCTCTCCAATAACAGAATGCAACAGAGTCTGATATTGGGGCTCAGGGGAGAAATACCGTCCTCTCCGTTGACATTGGATATTAACCTTGGAAAATGTCTGGTTGTCACAGCTGGGAACACAGGCTACTGACATTGAGTGGGTAGGAGCCACATGGGTAGGGGTCAGGGGTGATACTAAACAGCCTACGAGGCACAGGATGCCCCCCCCCCAAAGTGTCCACACTGTAAGTGTTGGTAAACTCTGAATGCAGGGAAAAAACAGGTAGGATAATCCAAATAGCCCTTGGGCTGGCTCTATGCATCCAGTGTCCGAGGGCCCAGCATTTCAATGTGGACAGCTAAGCGCATTCCGCAAGGTGAAGCTGATGAACTATTCTAGTTATATAACTGGAGAACACACACCTGTTAAGGTGAAACCATCTGCGTATCTGACAACAAGCGTTGTTTATCTTCTCCGCCCCAGGAAGAAGCTGATTCCACGGGACAGGTGTGCTTCCCTGCCGACCAGCTACTGTCCCCAAAAGCTCACTCTTGGGACCATCTGGAGAGCTGAGATGGCACTCACCCACGAGTCCAACACACTCAGAGCCCGTCCGAGGGCAAAGCTTTCCATCCACGTCACACTGCCCCTTGTGTCATCACCGCCACATTCCTTTTGTTGTTTTTTTAAAAATATAGCTGACTTTAATAAATTGTTCATGCAAATACCTTACAGGAGATTTTGGCATACTGTCTTAATTATCTTTGGAGAAGCGGTGCCTTACTTCCATTGTTACGTTTCCATAGCAAGACAGGAGTTCTAAATTTCATTCCGGTGGCTGAATAGAACTGCTCTTTTCAGAATATTAAGCATTTTTTCGGAAACACATGAAATATTGGATGCGTCTAACTCTGATAAACAACTAGCGGAATTTTATTCTAACAGAAAACAACTACTGAAAGTAAGTAGTACAAAATCACATCCACAAAACCACACTCGAGGAAAAGTGTGAACAGCTAGCTATTCCTGTCAGTGTGGTGTAGGTACTAATACTCGTAAGCAGACGTGTCACATTAGGCACCCAATTTATGGAAATGTGAAGAAAATTTAATGTTGAGAAGCTTCTGTTCTTCCATTACCTTAATTTTTATGAAGACTTTAGCCAGATTTCTTCACATAAAAACTGGTCTCTCCTACCAATTCAAGGCCAACGGAAAATGGAAACAAAAATGTCATCTGAAGTCACTGTGATCTAAGACGCACTCGGTATTGTCCCTCCATAAAACATTAACTTTTAACACGCTATCCTGAGACTTCACCTTTAGATTATGCATCTTTAAAAAAAAAAAAAAGTCATGGTCCAATGCCTCCCAGCACAATGATCAAATTGCCGATGCACTTGGTGTTGAGTTTTGCACAGGAATGCTCAAGTGTCCCCAGACTTGACAACTGCCACTGGTGGACGGGTGGACAGCTGCTCACCATGTGTGGGCAACTTCAGGTGAAAGGCATTAACTCTCCAAGAGCCTCTGACCATTTGGTGGTAAAGCCTCGTAGACATGGGTGAGCATCATGAGAACCCAAAAGGAAAACATTTCAGGAACATTTTTTGGCTAGAACCGACTGTGTCTGCTCCCAGCACATAGAGGATTCCAAAACAAGGTATAAATAAACAAATCACAGAAATCGATGTCTGACTAGATATGTGACTACATCGCAATGACCGTTCATTGTCGCCAGGCATGGAAATATTTCGTCTGAATGTCGGAGTTGGGGTTCTCAGTGCGTTAAGTAGACCTTTTAGACAGGTCATTCACCTGTCACATGGTGACCTCATCTATCAGTTATGGGTTAGGGCTATCCTTCTTAGATGAAAACAGTGATGCTATCATCATATTTAAATGGCGCTTTGGACGTTGAAAAGTCCTGTTAAAAATGTAAGCAAAGATGATATAACTGAATAGATTTATAAAATTCTGAATTCAAAGACATTAGTATTTTTAGTCTGTGAAGCTGCATAACTATGAAACGTGCGAACATTATTTCAACTGGTTGAGGGGAAAAAAAAGCCTGCTGATTACAATCATGGGAGACCCTTGATGTAGATCTTTTCTTCAAGAGTTGATCAGGTTATCTATAAATACATTTCCTTGCCTCCGCCCCCCCAGGTGTTTATAATAAGCTAAACCTATAGCATAGGGCAAATAGAGGTCATGAGCAGACACTGACCCGACACACATACTGTACAGAGAAAGAGAAATAAAAACGATACCTAAGAAGCCAACAGATGGGCTTTCTCCAAGCCCCACGGGTATATGTGAGTGCGCCTTTTAACTCTGCTGCATCCTACACCTTTGCCTCCCTCATTACTGCTGCTTCATCTCCCTTAAAAATGCTTCTTTTGAAATGATCGGTCTAAATGTAGAAAGTAAAAACACAGGATTACGGGGAGTAAGGACGAGCTAGGTGGAGAGAGACCCCCCAAAATATACTCAATAAAACCCATAGAAAGGCTGGTATACCTGGTAGAAAGCTGAGAAACTTTACAAATAGTTCAATACTATTAAAAAAAAAAAAAAGGAAAGAAAAAGAAAAAAAAGAAAAAAAGAAAAAAGAACCTTCTTACAAATAGGAGAATATTAAATTTGGTCATTTTGCTAGAAAAACCAACCCAAGGTTTATAAGACAGGATTGAATAAGAATTATTAAATATTAAATGTTAAATATTAAATTAAATTAAATATTAATATTTCAGAAGAGACACATTTGGAAATAATATTAGTACACTGGTTTGTCAAATTTTATATTATTTCCAGATATTATAAAATTTAAGACATAGTCTAATGATGGCTTAGGCACGTCTCAGAACTGCAGTCCCTTCGAGTGGACACATTTTCAATTAGGAGCACAGTTAACAAAAAAATAGGCGGGATTTCTGGACTACGGTGACAAACACTGTGAAGGAAAAATTAAAGAAGTTACAGATAAACAGAAAGCTAAATTATGGTAACGAGGTGGAAGGCTCAAGAGTCTTAAATCGTCAGTTCTTTGGAAATGAGGTACAGATGTGCCATTATTTTGGTGACGATCCCAAACCTCATCTCCTTGTTATAAATGCACAGGTTCTGTAAGTCTATATAGAACGACACCATTTTCGCTAAGTTATTCCTACGAAGTCTATGCTTTTGGTGGCTACCGTTAATGGTGCAGTTTCGATTTTATTTACATTCTTCTTGAACACTGAAATAAGTATTTGTGTATCTCATATCCCGAGATCTGGCTAAAATCCCTGATGTGTTTTTGTAGTTCGTGAATTGCACAGGAGTTCCTATATAAACAATTATGTCATGTGCACGAAGCGATCCGTTTGCTTACACTTACTATAGTAAATTCTTTGTTTATCTTACTACACTGGGCAGACCTCCAAATCCTTTTTAGGTAGCGGTGGGCAGAGTAGACATCCTTGCCTTGTTCCAGATCTTAAGAGGAAAGCAATTAATAGTCCGTGATTATGTTTTTGTGGGCTATTCTTTTGAAAATGCTTTTGAAAATGTAAGCAATAAAACAAGTCAAATTGAACAAAAACATCTCAAAGGTATCGCTCTGGTTGTAGATGGCTCAAATTCCGGACCCCCTCACCCTAAATCCTAGCCAGGTGGCCTCTGCATGCGACCTCAGAGCAAATCCGCAGAATCCCAAATCTGACATGGTTTAACGAGATGAGAAGTACGTGAATAGAGAGAAACAGTAACTCTTAGCTCTTGCCATGAGTATGTACCATAACCTTAATGTATTCTAGAACAATGCCTTCATCACATGTATTCTCACCTATAAAAAAAAAAAAGAATACGCATCACTCATTAATTCAAGGATTCACCCACACACAGTAGCTTAGAAGTGCGTGCAGCTCAAATCGATTCAAACTCAGACTTCAAAAAAATATGACAAAAAATATGTCCTCAAATCACAACTATTTGCAGATGCAGGTTTAAGAATCAGCATCTGGCATTTTAAATCGGCATGTGACGAGGTTCGATTGTCTGTGATCTTACTTTGGGAAGAGATAAAAGAAAAAGGAAAAAACTCAACAGTGAGGAATTCGTAATATCAATGTAAAATAGGGAAAGAAGGTAAACCAAGGAAGAAGTCGAGAGACACAAGGTCTTAGAAGGAAAACTGACATACATTTAGGTATCACGAATCTAGTCCAGCAAATGTTTTATGACCAAACAGAAACTCCGCAAGGCGGGGACCACTTCTTAGTTCTGTTTGCAACACCCAAGGTGTATCTTTGGGTTGGATAAGAGTAGACAACAAAAGATACTGATGCAATGATGCTGAAGGATGTTCACAGCATCCCTGACCAGACACCAGGGGTAAACCCCAAGCACGATGATCCAAACTGTCTCCAGACGTTGCCACATGTCCCCTGAGGGCAAAATCACCCCTGGTCAAAAACGACAGGCCTGGAGTGAGTATAAGCCACATGAGTCGGAAACCACGTCTGTTAGGCTCAATATTCTAGTCCCAGAGTCTACAGCACACAGGGGCGCTCTTGACATTTTGGTAGATAAATGAATAAACCAGCAGTAACTGAGTTAATTTTAGACATGCTTACAGCGGGTAGGATAGTCTGGGATGCCCAGTGTAGATCACCACGTCTTATTTACCAATTTCTATCAACCTCTGAGGATTAAAATGGCTCAGAAGAATATGTAAGACCGGCAAAGACTCGCTTGCTTTCTGTCATGATGACAATGACTTTGTTCTTACTTATTATGCTGTAGTTGGCACCGCCTCGCTCCCTAATGGAAAAATACATTTCTTCGTTCTCTGAGGTGTCCTCCTTCCCATGTGTCTCTCACTGGGCACTGGCTTTTCGAAGTTGAATGGGATAAAAAATCTGCAGGTCATTATTACAGCACGGAGAAGTAGTGACCTCAGAACATCTTGGGCAGAGCCAGCGTTCCGCAAATATTTGAGAAACTGGATTGAATTCTATAAATCAAGATGAATTAATATTTGAACATGATCAAAGTAAAGGATGCTGGATAATTTCAGATGCCAGTGTGAAGCGGTCAGTTTGTGGACAATAGACTTGTCCGCTTCCTCGTTGGGAGTAAAACCCTGCATCATCAGTCTCTCTCAGCTTTGTCTTCCTCATCTCTTCAGCCTCCCCCACCTCGATCGCTAGCTGCTGCACAGAACAAGCATCCGCGACAGCTACAGGGCAAACTCGTACTTCACTTTGATGAAAAGCAAAGCCGTGGTCCTCATTCAGTTAACTCTTATCCTCTGGTAGAGCTGAGTGTTATAACGTACGATAAAATATACAGATGGAGATAAAGGGCCATGGGAGTTCCGCGGAGGGAGATTTCTCTCTACCCAGAGCAGTTGGCAAAGGCATCTTACAGAAGGAGCCATCCGCCCTCGCTCTCGACAGGTGGGCACTGGTAGGTAGACAGACATAAGCCGTAACGGTGAGGACAGTACTGTGATTCATTTCTTCATTCACACACTCCACAAATATTTATTAGGCAACTCATATGTACTGGGCACCGCAAGCATAGTATTGAAGAAAACAAAGCCCCACACTCTTGGAGTTTATATTTTGAGGACGAGTGGCAGACAGGGAATGCATGCGTGATAGGAACATATGTCTCAGCTAAGACCAGTGTCCTCATCCTTCTCCTTCCCTGCACCATCAGCAGTAGGAGCCCCCAAAGGCAGGCAAAGGGTGTCACCCAAAGGGGGCATCTGAAAGGAATATGAACACGCTACTGAATTAAAAAAGAGGGAAACAGAACTTTCAGACTGTAAGGTTCGTGTGCTTGTCAGGGTGCCCCGATATGCCGTCTGTCAGAAATGTCATACTATTTTAAAATCCAGTATTGGATAGATATAGATATAGATAGACAGACAGATGGACAGATGATAGATGATGGATGGATAGATGGATGGATGGATGGATGGCGGACGAACAGATAGATGATGATGATAATGATGATGATGAGAGATAGAAACAGACAAACTGATAAATCAATAGGTACATAGATAGATGACAGACGGATAGATAGAAAGACAGATGGACAGACGATAGATGATGGATGGATGGATGGATGGACAGATACATAATGATGATAATGATGATGACAGATTGATAGATCACTAGGTAGGTAGGTAGGTAGATATAGATAGACAGCTGATAGATGATAGATAATAGGAAGATAGGTCAATTTATTAAAATGTAAATAGAGATGATAGACGATCAAGCAATAGAAAGGTATATAATAGATAACAGAGCTAGGTAGAAAGAAAGATAGGATGTAGTTATAGATAAATGACAGGTCAATTGATAAAAGACAGCTAGAATATCAGGTAGATGATATAATAGAGATGGATGATAGACACCTGTGTGTGCATCCGTGTCTATAGGTGAAATATAGGTATACGTGGAAATATGTATAGAATCTTACATATGCATGTATACATATATATATACATCTTGTACGTGTGTATATAGTCTTGATCAGTCTCTTAACAAAGACCTGCTCCTCTGACTCAAATCTGAAGAGAGAGAGAGAGAGAGAGAGAGAGAGAGAGAGAGAGAGAGAGAGAGAGAGAGAGAGTCGCTTCGCACACAGAAAAGGCTACTAGTTCGAGACACAGCCAGGCTATCCAGTCAGTTCTGTAAGTCGCTGATCACGAGCAAATCGGCCCAGTGACAGCACACGGCCTCGGCACGTGGTGCACTGGCTGTTTTGGGAAATTACTAAGGTGTAAGACAAGAGCGTTCTTGAAAGTCCACGATGCTCGCCTCCCGGGGGTATACACGGGGCGTTGCGAGGCGCCTTTCGTATGCACGTTCTCTGCTACTAAACATATATATGAGAAACAGAGAGTCGACATCCACGGAGATGAATTTTACGATTTCCTTCCTTCGGCGGCACACGTACCCCACTCATCGACGTGATGGAAAGTAAACGAAATGGTATCGCAAAGCTCGTGGGCCAGACTGGAGGATGTGCCTGGGGGACCTCCAGGCGGACCTCTCTCGATTCCATTGTCCCCTCCCTCCTCACTGGAGGGACAGTCGGTAGAGATTCAGCTGAGACCGAGTAGACGTCGCGATCGAGAACCGAAGCAAACCATCTGCAGGAATGCCTCCGCGACTTGGTCTCCCCTTGCGGATATTGAGATGATGAGACAGAGGGAAGCCAACGACCCCATTCCCCCTCCCCCACCCCATCCAGGCTGAAGGTCCAGCTCCGGGGACCAGGTAGCCAAGACCGACTGCATGCAAGAAAGGGGGAGGTGAAACTCAAAGTGTTTATTAAACGTCACGCCAGATATTTGGGCAGCCAGAGTCCATGAGCCAAATGTCACCACCAAGTTTCCTCACGACTTACTGAACCGTCGTAAACAAGCAGATGCACGCTGCTGGCTCTGTCACTCGGGTGGGTCCACCACTGTGACACTCGGCATTCCTGTGGCATGGGCTCACAGTGGCACCCCTGGGACTGTATTTTCTCAATACAGCTCGACACATGCAAAACTTGATTTCAAACCATGCACACTTAACGTGTCAGTATTTTACTGGGAAATGTTATAAAATTTGTTTTTAAACGTTAATACTGCGTAGTTTCAGCACTATGCAGAAATCCACACTTACTCTGAAGTATGTGAAGCCTTTGAGTTTCTAACCAAACGACAGTGTTGGTGTGTTGCCCCAATTGTAGAATTTTCTGTCCATCAACAGAAAAGAGTATAAATAGGTGTGTGGGAGTAGTGTGTGCGTATCTGTGAGCGGTGATCACGTGTGAGCGATGCCCCTGTGCATCTTGAGTGCTGTATGTGCGTGTGCATGCACGTGGGTGTCCATGCACTTGCATATACGTGGTTGTGCTTGCCATAGCGTGTGTGTGTGTGCATTCGTATTCCCTCTACAGTCCATTCAATGTTTTCAGATACTGCATAGAGATACGTTTCTGATTCCAAAATTCCTAAAGTGTATCCTAAATGTCACCTCCTCTGTAAACTCTTTTGTAATTGAACATTTAGTTCCTCCTTAGTGATAATCAACCTAGAGCGTTCTGGGAATTGCGAGTCCCCATGGATTCCTAGAAATACAGGAATGAAACCTTAGGTTTCTCAGTGAGTAAAAAAGGACATATTGGATAACTGTTAGCTTTCTTTATAACCTCCCCAAGTGAAGGCTTCAGTATTATATAAGAAGAAATATAGTATTAACTACCTTGCTAGGTGGATAATATCTCAATGCATGTGTTTCTGTGTAAATCTGGGAGGCTTTTCACTCAGGGTAGTAATCCATTGTCTGTCTACTTCCTTCCTCATCTTTTCTCTCTCTCTTGCATTCTAAAGGTATCTATCTATCATCTACCTACCTACCTACCTACCTACCAATTATCACCTACCTACCTACTGTACCTATCTATCGTCATCATCATCATCACCATCTGTATCATCTTTATGTCGATCAACCCACCCATCTATCCATCCATCCATCCATCCATCCATCTATCCATCCATCCATCCACCCACCTAATGTCTCTCTGTCAGCTGAGACTGAAGTAGAAATCAACATTCAAAAGAAACCTGGACCTAAGACCCTGAGAAAAAATTCTAGAGAAATGCCTTCAGCACTGTTGTTCCCCATGGACGATGAGATGAGACTAGAGTTGGGGAAAGTGGACAGAGAGAGAATGCACCGTGACACAGAGAAGAGACGATGGGCTATCTGTGAAGACCCGTGTCCCTGAATTGAGAGAGAGCAAGAGATGACCAAGCAGGTACAGAGACAGCCACACCTCAGCTTCAGCTTCTGCCCCGTGTACATTTCCTGTGGATGTGCATTGTGAATCATGAAGATACTTGTGAGCCACCTACATGGAGAAGGGACAAGGGCGACTTATATGGGGATGAAGGGGGGGAAAAAAGAGCCTCCTACCCTGACACAAGTTGAACCGAGAGGATCCGGTGGGTGAATCCAGCAGGTTTAGAAAGAACTGGCAACCACTGGACGCTATGCCGCTTACACCGGAATAATAATTCACACGTGGGAGCAACGACTTGCTTAACAAAAGGAGATGCCTTTCGACCACTTCATCGACGTTATTCTACAAATATCTGAAAGTGTAAATCTCCTTTTAAGATGAGCTTAATGCACAGCGTACTATGTGTGTGTATACGTACGTACCTTAGAATGTGGACTTTCATGCTCAAATTTATGGATATTAATGAAGTCAAACCACGAGCAAAAAACAATCCCTCACAGGAAGTCTCATATTAAGGCTTTAGATTAACATGTTTAAAATTTACCAAAGGGTTTTATGGGAACCAATGTAAGTGGGTCCATTACTGCTGATGCTTAGAAAACGTGGTCTCACCTGTTTTACGAAGCAAACTCTTCTTTTTCTAATTAATATTCATGGGGAAATATCATTTTACTCTGACATTGAACCCCAGAACCATCCCTTGAAAATCCACCGTAATATTTAAGGCAGGACTTTATCTTGCAAAGTGAATGCACATAGAAGCCTCTCCCCCACCTCCTCTCTGCACAAAGAAAGGCCATTATTTAGATGAGAACCACTTTTTTTTTTTTTT
>JAQQSQ010002767.1:0-10314 GCA_028627145.1 Eidolon dupreanum | reverse complement strand
CTCTTTCAGTAATATGTGTGTGCTCGGTGTATGCATTATTTTTAAAGAAATAGTTTGGCTACTATCCTTCAAATATCCAAGAATACATGAAAAAGATAGTCTAAGACAGACCATCCATTTCTCCAGTTCCCTAAGCTGTCAGTCTGTATGAGGTTAAAACATGAAAAAGCTGGTTCCCAGACCACAGGAACTTAACTTCTTACAGAAATGCCTTTACTAAATTGCACTGAAATAATAACATCCTTTGCTTTTATATTGGAATGTTACGGCATCTTTAGAGAAATCCTTATGCTGCTTAATATCTTCATGAGTAAGAATCCTCATGAGAAAACACTATTTGCAACATGTGGACCAAGGATTACTTTACCTCATTTAAGAGGTTGGTATGTTTCCTTTAATCAGACAAGTATTATAGAATCCATCCTATTTTTATTTTTGCTCTGGCTGCCAGGAAGCTCAAAGTTACATTATCTGTACAATGCCAGTAATTACACTGGCCTAAATTTTGAGTGTGATCATTTTTTCACTTCAGTATCTTTTAACAATTCTCAATAATTCGTTTAATAGTCCTATTATATTTAAGTCTGGTGTGTGTGTGTGTGTGTGTGTGTGTGTGTGTGTGTGTGTGTGTTGTATAAAACAGATATATATGTTATATACCAGATATATTATAGGTGTTATATATTATATCAGATCTCCTCGTGCTCAGAACTGACAGATATCCAACTCAAATTAGCTTAAGAAATAAAGAAGGGAGGGAAATCTTATTGGCTCATACATCTGAAAAGTTGAAAATTTCAGGGTAAATTCAATCATAAAACTTTAGAGTAGGGACAAGTTAAACAGACAGGAGCTGACCTGAAATAGCTCCCCCAATGACCAAAACCAGAGCAATCTGAACAACGAATAATTAACATAGTATTGAATTATAACCCAAAGTATAAAATATACATGAGTTCACACTTATATAAATGATTGAATAAATAATAGGGACAAGAAACAAATCTTTCTTACAAAAGAATTTCAATTATATATTGTAGATATTCCCTTTCTAGGGGGTGGAGCTTAATTCCTCCTAGGTCCCCCAACCCCCTTGAGGGGCTAGATTTAGTGATATGCTTCCCAAGAGCAGGGTATGAAAAGGAGAAAAGAAGACTTTTATAGAGGAGAATCCTGGCAAACACCACCTTACCCGAGTGACAAAAGTCAACATCACCAGCACCGGGTCATGGCGATGTCATAATTCCCTGATGTGATGTGATACAAAGGACACTTCACATCTACTATACTGTATTCTTGCTCAAACTCCATAACTCCAATCTGATCATGAGAAAAGCATCAGACAACCCCAAGGTGAGGAATATTTTATAGGAAGGAAAGACAGAGAAACTGTCACAGACCAAAGGAAACTAAGGGGACATAATGACTAAATGCGATGTGGTACCTGGATTAGAAAGAGGACATTAATGGGGGGGGGGGGGGGCGGGGACAGTGAAATCCAAATTAAGCCTGGAGTTTAGTGAACAGTAATATGCCAAGGCCGGTTTCCTACGTGTGACGGATGTGCTGAGCTAAGGCATGACGTAGGACATGAACGGCAGGGCAAACCGGGCGAGGGGTAGAGAGAACTCTCTGTGCTGTTGCCTTCGTCTGTTCCGGCTGCTACGACAAGATGCCATAGACGGGGGTGGCTTATAAACCACAGACACGCGTTTCTCACAGTTCTGGAAGCCGGAAGTCCAAGGTCAGGGTGTCGGCTGATCAGTTCTGGTGAGCCTCTTCTTCCTGGTTTGCCGATGGCTGTTTTCTTGTGTCCTCAAAAGGCAGAGAGTAAAAGAGGGATCCTGTGCCTCCTTTTATAAGGACACAAATCTCATCCACAAAGACTCCACCCTCATGACCTAGTCGCCTCCCTCCTCCTCACACCATCACGTGGGGAGGTAGGATTCACCTGCGAATTACGGAAGGACACAAACACTCAGTCCCTTGCTATCTTTGCACCTTCTCTATAAATGCAACATTATTCTAAAAAAAACATTTAAAAATATCAGGGGGATGACTTTGTAAGTTATATAAATGTCTAACTACTATGCTGTGCACCTGAAATGAACATAATACTAAAAACAATTTTAAAAAACAAAGGGGCAAATTGAAAATAAGTAATAAAATGGTAGGCCTAAATCCAAGCATATTAATAATCTCATTAAATCCTAATTGCCTAAATATCCCAGTGAAAAGGTAGAATGATCTGAACGGATAAGAGACCCAACTATAGTTTGTCTAAAAGTGAGGTACTTTAATTGTGAAGACAGATAACTTGAAAGTAAGTGGGTGGAAATAATTCACCATACAAAAAGTAGCCTAAGAAGGATGGAGCAACCATATTAATATCAGGCAAAATGCACTTCGAGGCAAAGGGCATCAGTAGAGATAAATTACACATAAGCACAGACGTGTGATCTTGACTAACGGCCTACGTGAGGTCATCTTCACCACATGGTGTTGGGTCTGCTCATCCCTGTCTTACATCTGCCGTTTTCTCTCTTATGTGGCTTCCCATCCACTGCCTCACCTCACTCCACTTAACCAACATTAACAACCTAGCATTTATCTTTTCCATATTTTCCTCATGCTTGTAACATTACTTCTAGACATATAATGAGTACACACATACATGTAGACATACAGAGGCAAAAGCTTTGTCAATGTTTTAAGAAAAAAATGGGTTCACACCACATACGCTTTACTTCAGCTTGTTTCCTCTTTTAATACCTCATGCAAATCACTCCAAGTTCCCAGATTCACTAGTTTAATGGATTATTAAGAATTATCCATTACTATAATTATAATGAATCACTACAATTTATTCGACATTGACTATACAGCCTCGCACTATTTGTATGATAAGTATTCCCAGGTGTGAGATTCTGGGTCAAAGCGGCTGTGTTTGTAATTTTAATACGTTTTGCCAGATTGGTGTCCCCAAAGGTCGTGGCAATTGCATGTCCACCAGCAACGAGGGCGTGTTTACCTTCTTCCCAGCACAGGAAGCAGCTGTCACCTTCTGCACCAGAACTTCTGCACCGCCCCATGGCTGGCGGAGGGGCAGACACCATTGGAGCTCACGCCCACCCTCACAGGGCTCCAGGCCCACTTGGCTGGAGCAGCAGCACCCAGACCCACTTCTCCTCCAGCTCCTGCCCCATCTCCTCCTTCGGGGTCCCAAATCCTGGGTTGAGCTATGCGTATAACTCGATCGTGTCTACCTGTGCCAGGGACTCCTGTGCGGAGGTACCCAGCTCGTTTGCAGTTCACCTAAGGCATCAAGGTCATGGGCTTGGTGGAAATGAAAGACAATATGGGATCCCATGAGACGCAGCCTCCTGGGGGGTTCCAGCCTAGCCTCCCGGGTTCCAGTTTGACCTCGCATTCCTCTATGGCACACTTGCTCACCTTCTTTTCCCACGGCCAGCCCTGCTAACCTCAGACCCACAGCAGACTCAGGGACTACGCACTGACATAGACTGTTTAGCTGGTTCCCATTCACGTGTGGGGTCTAACACATATGATACATCCCCGACTGATAGACCACGCTCTCAGCACAGCTCTATGGCAAATCAAAAAGAACTTGGAGCCTTGGTTGTATATGCCAACACCAGCTTGTCACCGTGCCCAGCCTTTAGACTGTGGATTGCAATTTACCGACGCCACTGTGCAGTGAGCCAATTCAGCAAACAGGTGTTGAGCACCTACTGCGTGCTCTCTGTCAGCTCTGCCCTTCCGCTAGTAATCATGCTTTTATAAAGACAAAGAAAAAGGAAACCTTGAGATAAGGTTAAAAAAAAAGTTTATGTTTGTAGTTATAGCAATTTTCATATTAGATTAATGCAGCAAGTGTTTTTAATGAAAAACACTTTTTTCAATGGGTGGATAATAAGATGACCCAGTGATACATTGAAGGTGACTTGATAATAAAATGAAACATGCACTCCACCCAGAAATCCTACCTCAAAGAACCTGTTGTAAAGATGTAACTCTACTGATGTATAAGCAACATATACACAAGATTATTTATTGTGGCATTATTTATATTGAGAAAGTATCAACAACAATTTAAATGGCCACATAAAGAGGACTACTTCGATCAATTATGTTACATTCTATGTTACATCCAATGAAAAAAAAACACAAAAAAAAAAAAAAAAAAAACAGCTGGCCCAGCAAGCTGCCAGCTGCAATACATTACTCTTTTTGTGTGTGATTTTTTAAGAGCGTAAGATCTAATTGCCCAATGCCGATTTTCTTTAAGAAAAGAAAAAACAGAATCTAGCACACTAGCATGAATCAACATTTTCAGAATTTCAATAATAGTTTAATTTATACATAATGCTTGGATCTGCAAATGTTTGAGAGACATTCTTGTTGCCTTTCTATAATAAAAAAAAAACAATAATAATAAGACGGCAACCCTCCATCCATGCCCTGGAGCCCTTCAAGCATCTCTGTAAATTTTCAATGTTTCTCCCCTCAGAAGGCAGGGTCTAACTGTCCCCCATTCAAACATGGGCTGGACGTCGTGACCCTCTTGGAAGTGATCATGCTCAATTTCAGAGACTCATTCCTAAATGGCAACACAGGCTCTGCCTAGTTCTCTCTCTTTTGGGACATGAGCCATCATATAGACTAGAGCTGTCCAGAGGCCACCATGCGCAAGAAACCATGTAGACAGCCCACTCGGAGATCAAAATGCCCAAGGAGCCCCAGCTGGCCAGCCAGATGTTTGAGCCTTGCCGGTCAGACCAGTGATCAAGTGACCTCCAGCTGATGCCAACTCCAGCCCCTTTCCCACCGTAGCCGTGTGTGACAGACTGTGCGAAAACTGCCCGGCTGAGCCTAGTCAACCCTCAGCACCGCAAGAGACAAAAACATGTTACTTTAAACCACTAAGTTTTGGAGTGGCTTGTTATGCAGCAACGAATAAGTGGAACATTCTGGGTAGAGAAATAAATAGCACTGTCACCCTGTTCCCAGGACATAAATTTACAGGAAGGCGGGGTCACAGACAGTTTCAATACAACCTTAGCCTTCTGGAACGAACTCGGGGTTCGGTGGGAGCACAGACATGAGACCAAGTGTGACCTTCGGATTTAAATCATGAGGTATGTCCCGTCTTTTAATTAGAAACAACAACGAAAAAAGCTCTTTTATTTAATAACAGCCCTATCTGCAAAAATATCAGGAGACTGAACCACTCCTTGAAGCTCACTGCATCCAGCCGTCTCTTGTGTTACAATCAAATCACTGGCACGAGTGAGCTGGCGATGGTCAGCCTGGGGTGACACTGAAAGGCCACCTCTCCTCACCGCGCAAAGTATGTGCCACTGTGTGTTCTGAAATTCTCAGCATGGATCTCATTTGCCACAGCAACCCTTCCGGATACTGCAAACTTTTTAAATTGGAAGCTTCGAAGGCAAACATTCCTGCTTTACAAACCGGCCTGACGGAAGGAAGCAGAATCAACGTGATGGAGGACTTGCTCTATGATGAGTAATTTGCATCATCTCACCTGATGGCAGGTCGGTCCTGCCAGTCAGAGTGTGTGACAGTCACCACACAGAGACAGGAATCGAGTCTCAGGGACAACGTAGTCTGCCCATTATCAGCAAAAGGCAGGGAGGGAATGCAAAATCGAATGTTTCTGTCCCAAATCTCTTGTTGTTATGGGTCGAATTGCATCCCCTCCCCCCAAACGACATGCTGAAAATCATGTCCCCCGTGCTTCAGAATGTGACCTTGTTTAGAAAGAGGGTCGTTGACGATGTAATTAGTGAAGATGAGGTCACGCTGGAATGGGGTGGGCCCCTGATGCAACATGACTGCTGTGTTTACAAGAAAAGAAGACAGAAAGAGGCACACAGAGAAGAAAAGGCCACGTGGTGACGGAGGCGGAGAATGGCGTGATGTGGCTACAAGCTCAGGAACATGGGGATCACTGGCCACCTCCAGAAGAAGAGGCGAGGAAGCATTCTCCCTCAGAGCCATCAGAAAGAGCGCCACCCTACCGACACCTTGACTTCGGGCCTCTAGCCTCGAGAGCCACAAGAGAATGAGTTCCTGTTCTTTGAAGCCACCCAGCTTGGGATACCTCGTTACAGTGGCCCCAGGAAACCGATACACGCCACGGTCCCCGGAGTTCTAACCTCCAGAAGGTGCTCCCACAGGCCTGATTCTGATCACTCTTCTGGAGTGAGGAGGAGCGGCGGCTTCCAGAGAGATGGGTCAAGGATTCAGTCTGAGTTCGCATCGGGCCAAGCGCACGCCGATCCCCCTCGGCCAGAACGAAACGTTCTGGATGGCTTGGGTGTCTGTGGATCAGGAATCTGGTTTTACGGAAGGAGCTGGGAAGTTTTTCTGTTCCAGTGTGTACTATATCACGGGAGTTCTTGTTTATCCAAAGGATTTTCCATGTAAATAAAGACATTTGCAAATTGATTTAGATTAATCAGGTGTGACTGCTGGATAAACAGAGGGGAAAACTCTGTCACTGAGACCCGGGCACTGCAGCAAGCAGAACCCTGTGCACGGGCCCGCAGCACGGCGGTGGGAGCAGCGGGACTCCTGCGGTCCAGGAGGGAAGATGAAAACCAGAAAGGGAAAGAAACCCGAAAATATGAAAAACATCGTGGGGTAGAATTCCAAAAGAGGCAACCAGGCTTAAATAAGGTCACCGAAGAGATGTGAGTTTAAAACATGGGCCCCCTCCAACCCCAAATCTACAGATTCATACCTCCTGGCCTTCCCCAACTCCTGCCCCCGCCCCACACGCAAACAGACACACACAGACAGACACAGCAGCAGACAGGATCATACGCAGAGACACACACAACGTACACACAGACGGAAACATACACACACAGACGCACACAGATGCACACACGCACGCACCCTTGGGTTCAGGGATAACTGTGCGTTTAAAGTGTTTTTAGAGATACAGTGCAGGTATACTCAGCATCCAGTCAAATAAGACATTAAGTAAAATATTTAGTGAATAATAACTCTTAAATAAAATGTTAAATGAATTAAGCAGGGCGCTCAGCATTGTGCTCAGATCAGCCAGTCTCCCGCCAACTCACGGACTTGTAAGCAATAATAAATACATATGTTTTAAGCCACTGAATTTGGGGATGGCTCGTTACACAGCAAGAGCCAACTGATAAATACCGTATTTCTCACTAGTGAGACTTGATACTGTAAAGACGTACGTTCTCTACAGATTAAGGATGAGTATGGCTCCAATCAACATATCGAGATATTTATTCCTCTGGGATTTTAAAAACAAATTGTAAAATGAAATTAGCCACTAAAAAAATTGGGGGGAAAAAACTAATGGAGGATAAGATCTTTCCCCATCAGATATTTAGAGATCCCATAAAACTAGTATAGTTACACGACATGGTACCAAATGAACCAATGGAACACAACCAAGGGAGCAGAAAAAGATGAGAGAGAGAAAGAGAGAGAGAGAGAGAGAGAGGATACTATAGACAAATATAGATAATGCCATATTACAAATCCATGGCAGGGAGGGTGATAGGTTATATAATATACAGCATTGGAATAACTGGTTATCACTTTGAAAGACAAAATTAAATTCTAACATCACCCTGGATACTAAAATAAATTCCAGTAGATTAAAGACTTAAATGTAGTAAATCAAACTATAAAAGTATTAGAAAAAAGTACAGATGACTATTATCATAACCGTGGGGTATAAAGTGGGCCCGTCTGAGCAAGACATAATCCAGAAGACATTAAGAAATAGACTCACAAATTTTACTCCATAAATATTAAATGCTCTATACAGCAAAAGAGCACAGGCAACATTAAAATACAAACAATAGCTGGAGAGAAAGTATTCGTAATATATATAAGGGACAAAGGACACGCTCAAAGCTCTGACGGTAAGAAGACCACACTGTTCCTTTGAAAAACGGGGTGATTTGTGCAATAGAGAGAAATGCCAGCAAGCAGTAAAAAAGAAAAGCCCAGCCTCTCCATTGTGCCCTGGGCCTGGCACAAGCCATGACTGACACCTGCGATGTCAGGGACAGCAATGGCCTCGTGGCCTCTCCCGGCATGGACAGGGTGAACGGAATACCTGCACGGTGGTCTCTGGGCGTTTACCGTGCCTGTTAGACGTCAGAAACGGCGTCCTCAGCAGCAACAAGGCAACGGGTGGAGAAGTTCGGGTGCATCGGTAGCCACGGCGAGCAGGAGGCTGATCTACACACGCGGGCGGAGGGAGAAGTTCATGAGTCATTCTCGATGGACTGTCTAACGAAACACACTCGGGAGGAAGGGAGGATTCTTCCCTCTCACCGTCCACTTCTGAATAGTTTAAACTTTTACACGGGCATGCGTGATTTATGTAAGCCTAAAAGAAAGAAAGAAAATAAATGTGCGAGTGAATGAATACTGGTGTTTTAGGTATGAGATCGATTTGGATAGAAATCTAGGGACAGGTACAGGTACAGGTACAGATATGATATTGATGTAGGTGTAGATGTAGACGTTAACCCCCTCATCACTTTCCATGTTAAAATTCGCTGTCTTTCAAATCTGGGAGCTCTCCCCAAGTGACCCACAGAAGTGTGCAAGTCCTTAGCCGTGAATGGAGCTGTCACCAATTTAAGGCACACTCAGCCTCATTTATGCGGCACTTTTGTCTGAGTGAAGACCTGGGAACTTCCATCCGAGGGACAGAGAAGTCAGAGATGAATCCTGTTACTGAGCATTCCCGATAAAGCCTCACTGACCAGGCCCCGCCCCTCTGCCCCCACCTAGGGCCTCTCCTCCCCTCCCCCACCCCAGTCTCTTTAAACTCCATCCCACACTCTCTGTGTGGCCCCCTTGGAACAGGCGGTAGGGCAGGAACCTTTAAAACCTTTGTTGATTCTGAAGTCTTTCCTGACTCCAGCTCTCTCTCTTCCCCGGGTGGAGTAACACACTGAGGAGGAGGACCAGGCGGGCTCCATCCCCCTCCCGGCCACCCTCTCCTCGTTGGCCACTGCCTCCACAAATTCTTGTTTCAGCATCTGTCTGCTGCCCTGGCTGGAGGTCTGCCCTGCCCGTCCTTGCAAAAGGCAAAGGTGTTGGAGGAGGGAAAGGCAAGAAAGGAAACGAAGGAGTAAAGTGAGGGAAAGAGGAAGGAGAAACATCTCAAACGGACAAAGACAGTGAGGGCACGATGCAGGGCCTGAGCAGGGGGCCCTGGGGGTGGAGACGGGCACCCCTGTGGGGGTCAAGACAGGAAGTGGTCACATTTCATAACAGCCCTTCGTCCTAGTGTTGGCTAAGAATAGTGCTGTTCCCGTGGGGACTCTGCGTTCACACGGCCCTCGGGGTAAAGTCCTACGTGGCTTCATGGGCTGCCTCGGTGCCTCCCGGCCCCGGATCTTCCATGCTGCAGGCCTGCGCCTGCCCTCATGGCCGGCACTCACTCACTCTGCCCACAGCGCCATCCCAAATCACTCGCCCCCCCACCGTGTGCCTCACACCCAGTATCCGAAGTGGTTCCAGTCAGCCTGGTGCCGGACTAAAGGCCTAGGTCCCAATCTCAGCCTCGCCTTACCCTCCTGGCCTGAGGCTTAAGATGTCTTCTCAGCCACGACCCTCGGCCATGCGTGCTCAGCCCCACGCCCCGGCACACTGGGCACTCCTGGGAGACCCCTGTCCTGGACTGGCCAGTTACAACAGTGAGACCCTGGCCATACCCAGTGCGCCTTCCTCCCCAAGCCTCCGTTCCTCGTCTGGAACATTCCTCGCTCTATCTCACCCATTATCTCAAGCATTCATTGGGAAAATGACTCACTTATACTCGTCGGCACTCCAGGGTGGTGGTTATTTTTCAAGCACACACACCATTTTCACATAGCTTGCGGTGGGCCTCCCGGATGCTCAGTTGTGGGTCTATAAAAAGAATACTTAGATGCATGCAGAAGTATGGACTGTTATCAACGTCATTTTCTGCCATTTCATATCCAATTCATTTGAAGGGTCCACTCATCCCTCCCTCTCTGAGGGAGGAGGGGGGAAAAAGTTGCTCTCCTGCTTCTAAGATGGTCATCACGTGCCCCAGAGAGAACAAAGGGGCATGAGTTATTAGCTCTGCTTTTCACTCGAGGCAACCATGTCTCTGAGAGCGTCAATGGCTTGCCTGTGTCACCAGGCTCGAGGGGTCTCAGAAAGCAGAGCCGAGCCAGGCGGTTCTCCACCCCCAGACGACATCCATCCCCACCACCCCGTCCTGCTAAA
>JAQQSQ010002766.1:0-10320 GCA_028627145.1 Eidolon dupreanum | reverse complement strand
TGGAAGTTCCTCAAAAAACTAAGAATTGTTCTACCATATGATCCAGCAATCCCTCTGCTGGGTATTTACCCTAAGACTTGAAAACTCATATCCACAAAGATATTTACATACTGATATGCATAGCAGCACTATTCACAGTGGCCAGGACATGGAAGCAACCAAAGTGTCCTGTGATAGATGATTGGCTAAAGAAGCTGTGGTACATATACACAATGGAGTAACATTCAGCCATAAGAAGAGATGAAATACTGTCATTTGTAACAACATGGATGAACCTCAAGATAATCATGCTAAGTGAAATAAGCCAGACAGAAAAGTTGGAAATCACATGTTGTCACTAATATGTGGGATATAAACCTAAAAGCAACAAATGAACAGGAGAAACAGAGACTCAATGAACTAGTGGTTACCAGAGGGTAGAGTGTGGGGAAGGAGGGAAGAGGTAGACAGGGTAAAGGGGGTCAAATATAGGGGGCTTGGTGGAGTGTGAAATGGGTAAAGGAAATCAAATATATGGTAGCTAAAGATGTAAATTATAATGTACACCTGAAAATTATATAATTGTATTAACTAATGTTACCCCAATAAACTTAAAAAATATAAAATGCTCATTTCTCCTGTTCAGTTGTTAAAAATGCCTTTAAGAAACTTTCTTAACAGCCTATGTTTACCTTAACCTGGCAATCTGAGTTTCTCCCCCAGTTATCCTTCATTTATCCATAAATATTTATTGATATTTATATGATGCGTTGATGAGTTAGGTATGTTCTAGGCACTGGGAATATATTAGTAAAGAATTCCTAAAAAGTCCTTGCCTTCAAACTCCCATTTTCTTTTTTCTTTTTCTTTTTCAATTATCGTTGACATTCAATATTACATTAATTTTAGATAAATAGCATAGTGGTTAGACATTTATATAATTTACGATATAATCCCCTCAGTAAGTTTAGTACCTACCTGGCACTATACATAATTGTTGCAATATTTATTGACTATATTCCTTATACTGTACTTTACAACCCCGTGCCTGTTTTTTTAACTGCTTATTTCAGACACCTATTTTCTTATTAATGATCTCAGAAACTCTGAATTAATCCTTATTCTCCTTGACTCCATTGAACTACTTTTCACCTTCTTGAGATAATCTCAAATTTTGGCTCTAGAACCCTGGACTCTCTTGGTTCTCTGACATCCTTTCTCTGCCTGCAGCACTGTTTTTGTTTTCTTTTCTCATATTTTACATATTCGACTTTACAATAGCACATCTGACCTTTTCTCTAGATTTTATGACTTAAAGCTTTGATAATTCGATCTATGCAAATGATTGCTAAGTTACCTCTCTAGCCTTAGCTTCTTTTTAAAACACTACTTTACATATATAGTCTTTCTATACTTAAAAGCCTCACATGGCAACTGCTCCACTATGGAGTATTTCATCCTCCATAGCCTGCTATCTGAGGTCTCTACAACTTGTTTTTTATATATCTTTATATTTTATCTCCTATGTTCCTCCCTATACAAACTTGCATTAAAACCAAAATGTCATTATTTTTCCCCCAAAATTGCTTGCTCACTCTCACCTCTATACCTTTACACATGCTGTTTCCTCTCTCCAGAACATCCCTATCCATCTCCTCTTTTTGTTTTTTGTTTTTTTAAATTGTGAAATAATAAAATGAACTTCTGTGCATTCACCATTCAGGTTAAAAGAGTTTTTCTAGTACCTTAGAAAGCTCCTGTGTTTCTTTACTTTTCTTCACCTCCCTCCTTTCTGCAGTTAAACACCATCTGATTTTGTGTTAATAATCCCTTGCTTTTTCTTTTTATCATCTTATGTATGCCAAGTAGGCAAAACAAAAAGCCCACATCTATTTAAAGATGAATACTGCTGGACACTGGTACCTGGATGTCCATCTTTCACTTCAGACTTTACATGTCTAGACTAGAATCCATCATCCCTTGCTCTCCTTGTCACATGGATTTCCATCAGAGGAAAGACAGTTGCCCACCTGTGGGGAGTGTCATTAGCAGACAGCCACTAGCTATCAGCCCTCCACAGCACTTGCTTCAGCAGCAGAGAGCCCTGAGGTCAGTCATATTCTGCCTTGAGCAGACCACCTATGGTGGATGATGAGTGAAGGAGGGAGTATAAATGCCCAGCTATTTCTACCCCATAACGGACAGTTTAATGGAACAAAACTTACTCCAGGAGCTCCATGTGATGGGACTTTGCTGAATCTGCATTATGGTTAGACTTCTTCCTTTGCCCAACCCTGCTGTCTCTGACTTCCCTTTAAAGGTGTTGACCTCTAATAAGCATCTTATATTCCAAACTCCACCTCAGTGTTTGCTTTTGGGAAACCCAAACTGCTATACTGCCCCTCAATAATATTGGTAAAATGATTTTTGTCAAGTTTGCATCTTTGTCCATAGGTGATATTGACCTGAAATTTTTTTGCTCATATTGCTCTGGTCAAATTTTAGTATCAGCATTACATTTGTCTCATAACATAAGGTAGAGGAGAAAGTTCTCTCTCTTGCTATGCAATTTCCATAGAATGTAAATACTGGTTTCTTGAATTTTTGGTAGACCTTGACAGTAAAACCAGATCATGTTTGTGGGAAGATTTTAAAAATTAGATTTAAAGTCTTTAATTTCTTTAATGTAGCTAAAGTATTATTTAGGTTTTTGGTTTTCTTAATTGTGATTCCCACAGAAAACAGCACACTGAACTAGAGTAATAGAAGGAAGATTAATAATGAAGAAACTATTTAGAAAGGCGAGGATAAGATTAAGGGAAACCAGTAAGGAGTGGTGAAGCACAGGAGGGTGGTTGCCGGAACCTGCAAGGAAGTGATGGCTGTAGGAGAGGGCTGCCCTGTTGGAGAGAAATGCACCCATTGCTGTCCTGAGACCTGGAGAGGATTAAGTCATGGGGTTAATATCCTTATCTTTTATTCTCTCTTTTTGGCCTCCTATTTCTTGTCAGTTCCTGCCATTGACCAAAACCAATCCACAGTGAGAGCAAGGGAGCCAGTCCTTAAAGTTTAGGCCCACAGCAGGAAAGAGAAGGGGGACAGTGGATCTAGAATGTCCAGCACAGTGAGTTTAGATAAGTTATGTTTTTATAGATATTTGCTCAGATTATCAGATTTTTGAAATATGTTGGCATAAGTTTTCTCATTATAGTCTCTTATTATGCTTTTGATGTCTGTAACATTTCTACTTATGTTCTTCTTTCACTCTTAATGTTAGTTCTGTGTGTCATCTGTCTTTTTTTCCTTGATCAGTCTCATCAGAGGCTTATAAATTTTACTTGTCTTTTCAAAAAAAGCTTCTGTTTTTGTAGATTCTCTGCATTTTATTTTTGTTTTCTGTTTTATTAATTTATACTCTTATTTTATAATATCCTTTTTCTTATTTGTTTGTTTTGCTATTCTGTTTATTAACTAATCTTTAAAGATGGATACTTAGTTTATTAATTTTTGTTTAAAAATTTTTATTTTTAAAATTAAATTTATTGGGGTGACATTGGCTAATAAAATTATATGAGTTTCAAGTGTACAATTCAATAATATACTATCTGTATATTGCATTGTGGGTCCACCACCCAAAGTCAAATCTTTTGTTATCATATTTTCTCTTTCTTTAATATAAGCAGTTAGACTATATACTTCTCTCTCCCTCTTAAAACTGCTTTAGCTGTATCCTGCAGGATTTGTTATAAAATATTTTTATAACCCAGTTTAAAATGTTTTCTAATTTTCATTGTGATTTCATCTCTGACCCAAGAGTTGTTTAAAACTATGTTACTCAATTTCCAAACACATTATCTTTTGGTTAATGGTTCTACCTTAATTTCAGTGGG
Organism: Eidolon dupreanum; assembly: GCA_028627145.1. NCBI lineage: Eukaryota > Metazoa > Chordata > Mammalia > Chiroptera > Pteropodidae > Eidolon > Eidolon dupreanum. The sequence goes on along the minus strand of JAQQSQ010002766.1, from coordinate 6,451 downwards.
GTTGGAATGTGGTCTGCATGGTAGCAATCTTTTGATATGTGTTAATATTTGTTTTATAAAGGAGTACTGTATATGGCAAAATTTGCAATGTTCTATATTTGTTTGGAAAGATTGTGTATTCTGCATATATTGAGGATGGGGATCTATATAATTCAATTAGATTGATCATGTTTTCAAAGCTTCTCTCTGCTGACTGATATTTTGTTCAGTATTGTTCGCTTAAAGAAGTGTTTCACTCTCCCACAATTTCCACAAATATGCAGGTTTGTCTATTCCTGTAGTTCTGCTATTTTTTCTTTGTTTTTAGGCTATGCTATTAGGTGCATACAAATTAATACTTCTTATGTCTTTTCATGGAATTGAGTATTTTTACAGTTTGAGGTGATCATTATATTTAATAATGCTTTTTGCCTTAAAGTTGATTTAAATGATATATGACTAACATCAGCTTTCTTTGGTTAGTATTTGCTTGATATACCTTTCCATTGCTTTTATTCCCAACCTTTTCATCTTTCTTTTTTCTTGTGCAAATATGTCCCTTGTAAATAGCATATTGTTGAATTAAAAAAAAAATCTGACAATTCCTCTTTTTTTTTTTTACCAGAGAATTTAATCCACTTACATTTATGGGAAATTCTGATTTATTTGGAATTATTTTTTATCATCTTATTTTGTTCTATTTGTTCTATCACTTCTATGTTTCCTTCTCATATCTTGATTTTTTTGGAGGGGGGAGACTTAATATTCATTCTCATTTTAGTTTTATCCTCTACTAGTTTGTAAATTATACATACTACTTTTATTCTTTTAGTGATTACATTAGAAAATTAATGTTCATATTTAATTTATTGAAGTCTAATACAGACCTTTCATAGAATACAGTGCAAATAGTGTTTCCTGGAGTGCAACATAGTGACTCTATTTTAACTTCTTTTGCCATCCTCTCAATTTAATTCTATTGCTGCCATGTGCTTTTTTTTTTTTTTTAAAGCAACAATGATAACAAATGAAATTTATTGGCCCACATGGTTAAGACTTTTGGGGGTAAGGGGATACCATGTTTCATGAATGGCTGGATCCACGTACTGCCAAGTGCTTTAATTCTGTCTCTGTTTCTCTCTTTATCTCTCTGTCTCTCTGTCTCTCTGTCTCTCTCTCTCTCAAAAACCCACAGCATAGTATGAACTTTTTTCATACAATCTTTATTTATATTTGGCCACACATTTGCTCATCATTTCTTTTTGCACTTTAGAACTTCCAGCTGATATTATTTTCTTTCTGCCTGATGTATTTTCTTTAAAGTTTTCTTTGGTTAAGTTCTCTAAAATTTTTTGTTTGAAAATATTTTCCTTTTGTTCTTATTTTTGAAAGACAGCTTTGTTGAAAGTAAAATTTTAGGATGACTTAATTTTTTCTCAGTACATTGAAAATTTTCATTGTTCTCTAGATTTCATTATTGATAATGAAATGTTACTTGGTGTAATTGTTGCTTCTTTGAAAATATTCTGTCCATTGTGACTGCTTTTAAAAGTTTCTCCTTTACTATAAGGTTCTGTTAGGTAGGGTTACCAGATAAAATACAGGCTGTCCAGTTACATTCGAATTTCAGATAAACAATCAATAATTTTTTAAATATAAGTATGTCCCGTGGAATTTAGATGTACTAAAAATTATTCATAATTTATTTGAACTTTATTATTCAAATTTAACTGAGATCTTACATTTTATTTGCTAAATTTAGTAACCATAGTAATGCAATATGATCTGTCTAGATATGTTTTCTTTTTGTTAATTTTATTAGGTATTGTTGGAAATTTCAAATTTGTGGAATTTGAATTTTGGAAGGTTCTCAGTCATTGTTTCTTAAAATATTACTTTACCCCATTTTTCCTCTTTGCTTCAGTTAGATTTATGGTAGATTTTTTTTTTTACTCCGTTCTCCATGTCTCTTAATCTATCTTTTATATTTTCTAGTTCTGTTCTCTGTTACATCTTTAAATATAATTTCCCACTTGCAAATTCTATCTTTGACTGTATCATCTGTGTTGTCAGTTCTCTTGAGTTCTAAACTTTAATTATTTTATTTTCAATCTGTAGAAGTTTTATTTGGTTCCTTTTCAAACTTGTTTCTTCAATCCTTATGTTTTCCTGTTCTCTGTTCATCTTTTCACCTCTGCTTATTAAACACATTAAACATAATTATTTTATTCTGCATCTGATCCTTCTAAAATTTTAATACTTTGTAGGTTTGTTTCTGTTCTCGCTCTCTCTCTCTCTATGGTTCCTAGTTTTTTTCTTTTTTCTTTTGTATGTGTGTGTTTATATTTAGTAATGTGTTTATGAGTTGTTTCCCCCCCCCCTTGGAATTTTAATTGTGGAAATTGTTTGAGGCTTTGGATAAAGATCAAGATTCAAAATATATACAATCTTCTTGACAAACTCTCTGGGGTATAAAGTTTATTCCCAGTTCTCCTTTCAAAGAAGTAAACATTTTGGAGTTCCAAATTTATTGGAGAAATTCCTGTATTAGATTTCCACATTAATTTGACCTTGGGCTTTTGTTTTTGATCCCTGTATCCTTCTAGGTCTTTAAAATCTAAGCTCAGAATCACTTTATTTGGCCTAAGGCCTTAGGAGCAAAAGTCAGCTTCAGTGTTCTGCTTAATTCTCTAAGCTCCCACCTTTACTGAATTTTTAGTCTGAGAGTTTTTTATTTTCTTGTCATTTATTAATTTGTTTAATAAAATGGTAACTTTTGTCCAGCATTTTTATTTTTCAGTGGAAGATTAGTTTAGATAGTTGTGCTATATTGTCAAAAATGAAAGTCTCCTTCTTCTCCTGAATAAACATTTGTTTAAGGCTCGAATCCTATTGCTTAAAATTATGTTAAAGCCTCCAAATTGCTTTTAGAATGAAAAATGTAGGGGACCAATATGATATTTTTGTGTTCTAAGAATCACTCTAATGTACTAGATTTTTGATCATATCTGTTGTGAACAAGCAGTGGCAAATATGAACATGTTTTGTTCATGTTTATGCTAACATCTATATTTCTAACCCTTAGCGTGTCAAACTTGTATTTCTTGTGTCTGTGACCATTAGTTTTGTGATTGTACTCCAAAGCTAATGTAAAGTTATTATTAAAATTGTTGTGTGTCTATAATTATTAAAATGAAGAATGGGTCTACAATATGCCACTTTATTTTACTGCATTTAAGAAGAAGGTGACCAGGATTATAAGTGAATTGTATGCAATATCATTTGATGCATTTGAAAGTTTTGCATATAGTTTTTGATGTTTGTTCTTAAATCTATTGCAATCAAAATAGAAATATTTTGCTCATGGAAGATTGACTTTGGATAGATATGAAAACTGTCTTTAAATATTCAAAAATTTGGCATGTAGAGACGAATTCAATTAATTCTGCATGACTTGAAAGGATTGGACTGGAACCAAGTAGAAGTTATAGAAAGCAGATTTCTTCTCATTAAATGCAAGAGCTTCATAATAGTTACTGATGTCCAACAATATAATAAATTGCTTTAGGAGCTAGATTATTTTCTGTCAATGAAATTGTTCATAGAGAGTGTGGATGATGACTGACAGGATTTTATAGAGGGAGTTTCTACTCCCTAAGAATCAATAATTCAGTGCAATTCTTTCTTCTATGCATTTCTGAACCACAAATTTGACCCTTAATATGTTCCATTTGTATTATTGTCTATTTTGACTTATTTCCTCAGATTTTAAGGACCTTGTAATTAGGAATCTTACTTTATGTTTTTCTTTTTCTTCATCAACCACATCACTCTACCTAGAGCTGATACTGTTTTGAATATAGTTGTGGATGTTTGTTCTTAAATCTATTGCAATTATGTTTTAGTTGAAATTATGTAACTCTAAACCTTTTTTAGAAGGTATATTAGACATGCTGAAATAAATGATTACCACACAAGAAATACAAAATTTCAAAGAATGAGAGTAGGTTCCTTTAGAAAGAGAAATGAAATTGGGGAGTCAAGTTGATGAAAGAAAATGATGTTGGGTTAACTTTGAAATCTCAACTGGCCAAATAAAATTTATTTATTCATTCATCCATTTATGTATTCATCAAACAATTTGACCATCCAACTATCCACCAAATAATACTTACTGAGTTTCTTCTACCACTAGGCACCTTGGTAAACACAAATATATTCTGTTATTAAAATATTTTTTGTGGGGTCCCTGGAAACTTCTGGATGTCCAATGGCTAAGAAACAAGCTACAGTAATTATATAAATTTCTAAGTACTCTAGCCTGTTAATTTAAAACTTAGATCAGCTTTCACAAATTTAAGAGTTAGTTTTGGATTAAGAATTAGAAATCATATAAGCTTTGTGATTTGTTTCATATGTGGAATTCTATTTGGAATATTTATTAGGTGGCCTAAAATGAGTCCCACTTCTCATATTGTGTTTTAAATCATCATAGAGATGCCCAAATTGTCTATAGACTACTTCTTGATCCCAGAAAGATCTTGAAATACCTGGTACAGACAGAAAGATCAGCCTCCAAACTCTCTAATATTTTGAAGTCCCTGTGGGCTAATAGAATCAACAATTTGTTAACATATAATACTCAGCACCTCTGTTTTCTTTTCATCCCTAAACTGTGTTGAAATTCTTACATTTCTTATTTGAGGTGGCTTCCTGATGTCAGAGGAGAACCCACGTGAAATTTTTAAAGAGAGTCAGTAATAACAAAGGAAGTTGGTGGGAGATGGAGCAAGAATAGGACCAGTTAGTTTAGAGCCTTTGTTAAATCGAGTTTAAGCGCCACTGTGATCATGTGTGACCAAATGAAAAGAGGTAATAGTTAATTTAAAAAATTTGTACATTCTTTTAAATAGCCAGTGTGGTGGCTTTGTATTGTATCAGCTTCATTATATTGATTGACACCACCCAGAATTCCTTTTTCTATATGCTTCAGCTAGAATGTGTTACATGAGAGATTCTTTTGCAATATTTCAAGGGCAGAAGTAAAGCAGCATCCATATTTGTAGCTTATACACATTGCCCTTTCTCTGCTGGCTTATCTCTTTGGTGTGAGGCAGTGGCTGAGACTGCAACTGCCACAGCTTTTTCTGGAATCCTTCTTTAGCTTCTCTGACTTGAGGGCCAGGTGTGTGTTTAGGTCTGTGGTGAAAGGCCCTGGTTTCTGCTGCGCATCCATACCATCAAGGTCAGAGGCAGTGAGCACTGACACTGGTTTTAGTCTGTCATTGCAGCTTTAGCTCTTGCTTGTGAGTTCCAGTTCATCTTTACTTGCCCCCATTTTCCATTGATCTTTCCTTCTTGACTGCATATCTTATAGTCTTCAAACTACAGCATCAGATGTAAAGGCAACAACCTTACAGAGACTATTGAATCAGTTTCCATGATTATGTAAGGTTAAGTCACTGTCACAAATCCCTTAGTATATTATCTCCTAGTGAGTGGTTCTGCTTCTCTAATGTAACTTTGTCTGATATGGCCAGTAATTCCAATTTCTTATTTTTCCTATTATTTTAGGCAAATTTGGAGCCCAAACTGACTGAGACGATGGGGGTAGGAAATCAGTCGGTGATGTCTGAGATTGTGTTGGTGGGACTCGCCAGTTATTTGGAGATGCAACTAGTCTTCTTCCTAGTTTTCTCTGTGTTCTATGTAATAGGTATTTTAGGAAACCTTCTCATTGTGATCACAGTGATCTCTGACTCCCATTTACATTCCCCCATGTACTTTCTGCTGGCCAACCTCTCCTTTATTGACATGTAGATTTCCTCCATTGCAGCTCTGAAGATGATTTCTGATCTTTTCAAGGAGAGGAAAGTAATTTCTTTCCAAGGCTACATTGCTCAGATATGATTCATTCACGTTATTGGAGGAACTGAATGGTTTTCTGCTCATTGCCATGGCCTTTGACCATTATGTTGCTATATGTAGGCCTCTGCACTATCTGATTATAGTGAACTTCAGAACTTGTATTTTACTCTTGGCGGCGGCCAGGATCATTGGAATCATCCACTCACTGATTTAACTTGTATTCATTATAAACTTACTATTGTGTGACCCCAATAAAGTGGGCAGCTTTTACTGTGACCTTCCTCAATTTATTAGGCTTGCCTGCACAGACACAGATTGGAGCTCATGGTCACTTCCAATAGTGGTTTCATCTCCCTGGGAGTTTTTTTCATTTTGATTATCTACTATATCTTCATTTTGTTCACTTTTGGCAACATTCTTCAGGTGGCTTGTCTAAGGCCCTCTCTACACTGTCAGCTCACATTACAGTGGTGGTCTTATTTTTTGGTTCATGTATTTTTGTGTACTCATGGCCATTTCCCACAGTGCCAGTGGATAAATTTCTTGCTATTTTTGATGTAATTATCACTCCATTTCTGAACCCTGTACTTTACGCTTTTAGGAA
>JAQQSQ010002765.1:0-10321 GCA_028627145.1 Eidolon dupreanum | reverse complement strand
GGCCGGCCCTGGAGGCCGGGGTGGCGCCCGCCCCGCCGCCCGCCCGCCCGCACCTCGAGCTGCAGGTCTCGGCTCCGCATGACCGCCATGTTCTTCTCCTCGCTGAGCTGGGCGTAGCGCATGGCCAGGTTGTAGTTGTCGTCCTTCACCTTGACCAGCTCGTCGTTGTAGCCGTCCCGCTCCTGCTTCATCTTGTAGTAGCGCTCCTGGAAGGTCAGCAGCTCCACCCGCGTCAGCGTCAGCTGCTTCTTCTCGTCCTCCAGCTGCCGCGACCTGGCCAGCAGCTCGCAGCGCTGCAGGTCCTTGGCCTTCATCTGCTGCTGCAGCTTGATGACCTCGTTCATGAGGAAGTGCGTCAGGCCCTCGTGGCCCTCCTCCACTGTGGACGGGGCAGCCGTGAGGCCCGTGCATGCACGCACACACGCACGCACTCACAACACTCCATGAGTCTTCCTACCTCCCCCCTCCCCGGGAGCCGGGCGAGCAAACGCCTCGGTCAGGTGGCGCTTGCGGGCTGGGAAGGGAGACAGACGTCGAGAAAGCAGATGATGGCACGCAGCCACGGCCACAGACGGCGAGGGCGTTACTTTGCGAGAGCGACGGGGGCGGGTCCAGCCCGGTGGCCGGAGGGGCCGGGGAAGGATCCCAGCGGCTGGGCTCAAAGCGTTAGGTGCAGGAGGGAAAACGGCTCTAGGAAGGAGGAGCCTCGCCAAGCACCCGCTGGGAGGGGAGAGGGACCCCACGTCCCAGTGACTGACGGAAAACGGGGGCGGCTGGAGCCTAGGCAGAGGCAGGGGGCGAGGCCGGAGTGCCAGCAGGGGCTGGGCCCTGGGCCGTCCTTGTGGGCCGCATTACAGATCGGCGTTTTTAGACGGGTGCAGTGGACGCCCACAGGAGGAGTCTAGACTGGGGAAGCAGAGGGAGCACAGGCAGAGGAGCTTGTGGGGTGGGAGGTCTGGACGGGGTGGCAGTGGAGACAGAGAGAAGCCTTAGGGACGAAAAGTAGGAAGACAAGCTGACCACGGCGCTGGCTCAGGGACACCGGCAAGCGAGCAGGCCAGGCGAGGCCCAGAGCCGGAGGGCAGTACGGGTGTCGGTCTTTCCCGGCCGGCACCCACGGGGGTGTTCCACGGACACCCGCTTCCCTCGGCCCCTGCTTCAGGGTGCCCTGCACCTCCCCTTCATCAGGCAGGAGTAAGTGGTTGACAGCCTGCAAGTGCCACAGGGGCACTGTCCTGAGGTCACAGATTCATAGCTTTAGAACGGCCCCACCACAGGACAGGGACACACACACACACGCACACACGCGCATCTCCCCCTGGGGTCCGGATGCCCCCGATGGCCACGCCACTCACCCACGATGGTGGAGAATCTGCGAGTGGGCTCCTTGCCCGTCACCAGTTTGTACAGCTCTGGGTAGTAAAACTCCAGGCTCTCCAGGAAGACCACATAGCCCCTCTGGCCCTTGGTGTGCAGAATGTCCAGCAGCCGGCCTAGGGGAGAGGCCAGATCACTCAGTGAGAGGAGGAGTGCGTGGCTGATGGGACACGCATCTCCGCGTCCAGCCGCCTCCTGGACTCGCCATGTTCTGTCACTCCAGAGTCGTGTTTTGGAGCTCAGACAGCGTGAATCGCAGCGCCAGGCCCTCAACGGGGCTTCAGTGAGTGTCACTCTCTTTTCTCTAAGAAATGGCAAGGGCCGGAAGAGACAGAATTGCAGCCTCAGGAAAAAAAGGACTTTCAAAGAGCTTCCCAATTGACCGGGGTTAAAATGACCCATACGGGCGTCAGCTCGTCTGTGATTGAAGGAGGCTGGAAGTACAATAGCAATCACAGAGTGATGTATGGTTCTCCGGGCCTCCTCTGGGCCTCCGAGCAGAGAAACAAGTACTTGAGGGGGAGCGAGGAGTAACGGGGAGCAGGCACGGTGGCCCGTTCCCTGGGATTATCAGTCTGGAAACATCTTTAGCCTCAGCGTACTTTGCCCAGCAGTTTTCCGTTTCCACCCTACTGCTTCCACTTACTGTTTACATTTCTTGGCCCTTCTTTAAACCGTTTATTTTCCAACGTTTCTTCCCCTGAGGTCCCAAAACTCTACCTTTTCCCTAGGACAGACCTAATAAGTAAGTTTCATTTTGTGTCAGCTGATTGTTTGGCGGAGCTGCCGGGAACACTGTGCTGAGACGGAGTGTGAAGTCACATCCAAGCTCAGCGGGAAAGCCTGCTGTGATTAGTGATGTTTGTCATGCGTGCCACGGAGAGTCACAGCAAAGAGCCACTTATCACCAGTCACACTGTGGGAATGTGATTTTCAAGCCCTTAAACCATGAGCCACAGAAGGAGAGATGGTTCACACTGTGACCTCGTGCCCACACTCAAAAACAAATACATAAACAGATGCATGTTTACACACACACACATGCACATAAATGTATAAAACCCAAACAAGTTCCCCAAGCCATGCTAATTACCATCAATGAATGGGGTGGAGAGTCATGGACCACTAGGCAGTCTGGAAAAGTCTGTGGACCCCTTCTCAGAATAACGGTTTTAAAAAGGTAAATGATTTGGATTACAATGAAATACACGACCAAATGTTAAGTTTGTGATTTGTAATAAATGTGCTTCTTGGTCAATGCATTAAACAACACGACCTCTTGGGGAGCTCCTAACTGCTGCGGCTGCAAGGGAGAGGCGCGTGGACGTCACCGGGGAGGTCTGTAACGCTGTGACACGATACGAGGCTATCTGATTTGTATGGCTGACCAAGTCGCAGGTGTCCCTAATCGCTCCTGTGATTTGTCGCCGGCCCCCACTCATGATCCAAGGGGATGCGGAATCTCAGGTTCGTAAAGTAAACGTGATTTCGCCCCTGCCCAAGTTCGTGGACCCTCTCTGTTCTCTGCACAGCATGGGCGCTGGGGAAGGGCTGGGCAGAGGCCTATGGCTCGAGAAGCTACCTGCAGGGCACGTCCTGAGCTGCCCCGGAGGCAGGCCGCCCGCCCGCCCGCCCGGGGGTGGCCCGCCGCCTACCTGCCCGGTTGATCTTGGACGGCAGCATGGGGGCGTTGAGCACCTCGTCCTCATCCTGCTCGTCGATGACCTTGCACTGGCGCAGGTAGGGCGTGAGCTTGGCGGGGTTGATGTAGCGGCTGAGCATGTGCCGGTTGCACTCCACGTTCTCCCACAGCGCGTCCTCCTCGTCCTTCAGCGTCTCCATGTAGTCGTCCATCTCAGGCCCCTCCTTGCAGAAGGAAGCCCCGCAAGGTCGGCTCCGCCGACTCCTGCAGGGTGGCCTCCAGGGGACTCGGAGTTAAAAGAAGCGGAAGGAAGGCACGTGACCTGGGTAAGAAAGGACAGGTGTGAATACGGGCGTTCTGGGGAGAGGGGCGTCTCCAGGTGGTGCGTGCCCTTTCCACCCAAGGCTTTGTATCTTACTAAGAACTGACCTTTCCCAAAACGACGTATACTATTATTTTTTGCTGGACAGTTTCACATAAACGATGTCATAATGTATGCTTCCTCGTTTCCTTCTTCAACTTGCTTTTCTTTGTTTTTTGAGATTTATTTAGGCTGAAACATATAAATCTAATTTGTTCATTTTTAAACAGCTTTAATGAGATTTAATTCATGTGCCATATAGGTCACCTTTTTAAAGTGGACAATTCAAAGGTTTTTAGTATATTCACGGAATTGTGCAACTGTCGCAATTAATGTCAGGGCATCTTTGTCACTCCCAAAGGAAACTCCACCCCCTGCAGCAGTCACTCCCCACTTCCCCCCAACACTCGGCCCCCTGGCCTTGGGCCACTGCTGACCTACTTCTGTCTACAGATCTGCCCGGCCTGGACATTTCTCGTGCCGTGGGCCTCGAATGACGTCATCCTCCAATGACGTCCCTGCACTCAATTGTCAGTGGAGCAATCTCTGAACTTCAACTGGTTTATTAATTTTTAACTGTTGCATATGTGATTCCATTGCAAGAATATACCAAAATTATTTCTCCATTTCCACGCACTCTGAACATTTATCATGTGGCTCCCTATCACTGTTACTGTAAAGTTCAAAATCTGTATCTTGACCCCAAGGCCCCGTGGGGTTTGCTTCCTGCAGCCCCACAGTCTCCTGCTGACCGTCCCACGCACACTGGCCTCCTCTGTGGCCCGCGGCCCGGCCTGCCCCTCCCTGCTCCCCGTCACGTCTCAGGGAACCCTCACGTAAGTGACCCATACAAAGGAGATGCCATACGCAAAGTACCCGGCATGGAACAGGTGTGGAGACAGTGGCCGCTCTCTGTTACGGGGCTCGATCTTCACGCCTTGTGGTGGGGGCTCGGCCGGCCCCGAGCCGGTCTCCTGGGTCTGGAGTGGCGATGGCCGGGATCTGTAAGAGGAAAGGCAGGCGGACTTGGCACGGGGGCGGGGTCAGAGCGCTGTTCAAGCACCAAGGCCATGGTGATGAGCGCACTGCTCCGGGCGACAGAGCGCGGTGGGCCGCGCCCAGGAGCTGCTGGGGACGAGGGCTTTCGTTCCGCCCGTGGGCAGCCTGGAGGCCACAGGCCGCAGGTTCTGAGACCTCGCAGACGGTGGCCTTGGGGTGCTTGTGGCGGGGGAGGTGTCTCCACAGCTCTGAGGTCGGGAGCCGCGACCTCCTTCCTGAGCCTGGCTGCGTCCCCTTCACTGTGCGTTACGTCCTGGGCCCCTGGCTTGCCGTGGGTTTGGGCAGGAACAGGCCGTGGCTCTCTCATTTCCCCGAGGTGGCGTTCCTTATGGTGACTGCCAAGGCCGTCCAGTGCCCAGCTCAGCTGGGCCAGGAGCCCGGCTGTGGCTCGGCGTTTTGCGGGGAACGGTCGGTTCTCCTGGAGAGAGGGGGGCCGGGGATGGGGAAAGGGGAGGCTCGGAACCCGAGGGGGTGGGGGGTGCCTGACGCCTGTCCTGACAGCTGCCGGGGTCCCTGTGGTGCAAGCCGCGGGCAGCTGCTCCGCCACCGCTCTGCTCGGGAGTGACGGGGACGCCAGGACGCCGCTGTTTAATCAGGAACTGGCTCGGTTTTGGCTTTGAGGATTAATCACAGGTGACACCAGCTCTCCCAGAGCTGACAGAAGCTGTTCTTGTCTGGTGTCAGCTTGGATCAGAGTGACCGTCACAGGCCCTCGGCCCTGCGGAAGCGGCAGCCACATGCTTCTCTGGAGGACACCGTCTCCTTGGTCCCCTCGTGGCCCCCCTGCCCGGTGGCTGGGACGGGAGCAGCCGCATGGCTGCGGGCGCCGTGGGCGAGGGCTGGGGCGCGATCTGCAGAGCCAAGTGCGCAGCCAGGGACGGGGGGCCGTCCCCAGGCCGATGAGCAAAGGCCAACGGAACAGACTTTTCTGCCTTTGCATTTCAAAAGAGAGAACACATTTGTAATCAGAAGAAAAGGCTTTTAAAAAATTAATTGTGAGAGAGGTTTGAATCACAAAGAAAGGAAAACAGGTAGGCATAGGTTGGTACAACTACCGGACATGCCAACACAGGTTGGGGAAACTGAGGCACAGGAAGCCAGTCACGAGGCTGAACTTCTTATACCTGCCCTTAGAATCTGGGTTACCCCCTTGAGAACTTGGCCCTAAGGCCGGGGGGCATGTACAGAATACGTCTCCTCGGAGACTGACACAGAGGCATAGCATTCGGCTGGCGCAAACGTCACCCCGGATGCTTACGGGCCGTTGACTGTGGACTGTGTGCCAGGTACTTTGCTAAGCAAACGTATAAACCTCAAGGCCTCTTTGAGATAGGTGGTATCATCACCATCACCATCACCATCACCACCACCACCACCACCACCACCACCATCACCATCACCACCGTCACCATCACCACCATCATCGCCATCATCACCACCATCACCATCACCACCATCACCATGACCATGACCATGACCATCACCATCACCATCATCATCACCACTGCTTTATAGCCAAGGAAATCAACCTTGGGAGAGTCAAAGCCATAAATAGCATAGAAGGCAGGGTTTGGACCCAGGGTTCTCTGACTTCCTCTCAATTGCCACTATACAGACCCTAGAATTGTCTTTTTTTAAAAAAAAGTTTGCTTTTTAAATGACTCTCACCAGAAAGCGTATGTACAAAAGCTCCCTGAAATACCACTTCAACACACCAGCTTAAGACAGAACTAAAACCAAGTTCCAAGAGGGCAGAAATTGGCTCAGAGTCAAGAAGACCAACTATGGCTTTGCAAAAAAAGGAGTGGATTGCTTCAGCGAGTTGTCAGTGTGTAATCCAAGCCTCGTCAGTGAAGCCCATCCGTTAGCTGGCAAGCAGGACTCACACTCGGTTTATGCCGCCTCCTGCTCAGGAGGGAAGGAAGCCTGAGATCACGTGACATTTGAGTGCTGTCCCCGTGAGGAAGGATGTGAGCAGGTGAGACAAACTGATCCAAGGGGTCTGCAGGAAGCAGACAACGCATAGAACAAGATAAAACTTTAAAAAGCACGATTTGATCATGAAAATCCATCAACAGATTAGATAAGATATTGTATCTATAAAACAATATTAGGATGCTATAAAAAGGGAACAAGGAATGAATTCTTGGCAATTAAAATAAGGTAGCAGATATTCATAATTTGAAGATTTGGAAGATAAAATCAAAGAAGTCTCCCAAAAACTTAACAAAAAGTGAAGAGGAAGAAGATGAGAAGGGAGAGGGACGAGGTCAACTTAGAAGGTCTAAAATCCAATAAACAGACATCCTGGAAAGAGATTACAGAGGCTGTATTTCCTTTCTTGTACATCTTTTGAAGATATAAAATAAATTAAAGGATGAAATGATCAGAGAAATAATATTGGAAGGTTCCCCAATCGGAAGAACACGAGTCTCCAGATTTAGAGACTTGGAGCATAATCAGTGGAGAAGAAGCTTCTCAGAACATCACTAAGAAACCTCAGGCCACCAGAGCACGAGAGAAGACGGAAAACATCGGTTGTCCGCAAAGCATGGGAGGTAAGTTTGGCCTCAGACCTTTTAATATCAACACTGGCAGCTGGAAGACGATAAGGCAACGCCTTCACATTTTTTGATGGGAAATGCTTTTTAACCTAGAATTGTAAACCCACCCAAACTATTACGTGTGAAAATCTAATGGACTTATTTTCAGAGAGGCAAATGCTCTGAACATGTATCTCCCAGGACCCTTTCTTAGGGAGCTACTGGAGGACACGCTCTAATACGATGACGATGCAACAATAAGGAGGAAGGGATGGGGCCCCGGAAACGAAAAAAAAAAAAAAAGAAAAAAAAAGAAAAAACAAAAAATGGACAGAGCATCGAGGAAAGTCCAAGGTGACAAGGGATGCTGCTACCCAGGCTTGGAGGGCTCATTCAGGGAGGCCGCCAGGAGAAATACTGAATGGCTGTCTAAGACAGTCGATAGCTTAGGAAATAGCATTGTTAGCAAAGGACAGGTCCGAGAGTCAGGGAGAAAAAAAATTCAGGACAGGTCCATAAAAAAAAAAAATCTCAGCAAATGAAAAATGAGAAAGGCAAAAAACAAAAAGAAAGGAAAACATAACCACAGCATACAAGTTGCCTCCATGTGAACAATATTGAGCTAGTCGTGGTCTGTAACACAAAAACCGTGAGCTAAACATATCGTGAGAATGGAAGGAGGGGGTGCGTGGAGTGGGGTGCCTGTAGAAGACAGCTACTTCTCACCTGCTTCACAGTATGCCAACAGGTAAAGCTTTAAAACAGAGAGAGCGATAAATGGCGACACAAGCATATTATTTAGAAAGAAAGACGTAAATGACAGAAGTGAACGACGAAGAGGCGTTGGAAGTGGTGGCCTCTGGGGATCAGGGCTGGGACGCTGATGGCCAGAGAGGGAACTGACGTTTTCATTACAAGCCTGCTTTACTTTTTAACTCTGCATGACACGCGTATTATCTTGGTCAAAGGTCAAGAAAGAACACGTCAACAGCTGGCAACATGGATTCCTGGGGTATAAAGAATCAGTTACACCCCTTCTCTGCACACTGCCACATTCCATCTTTTGCAATGCTTGTCGGACAGCTCACCCCTTCGTAAGCCGGAGGTGCTGACCGTGTGCTGGCCACTTCGCAGATGTCGCCTCACGTGACCTTCACAGATGTGATACGATAGCTTCTGTCATCCCCATTCTGTGATGAGGAGGCGGGATTGGGAGTTCCCACTGGGACCTCACTGACTCCATGTCGTCCAATCTGATTAAACCGGCAATTAGCACAGCTCATGTTTATTCAGCGTACACCTCACCTAACCAGTTAGAGTCCTTGCATCCCAGGCTCCCTCTCTTCCTCTTTGCTGCTTTCCTCTCCCGTTTGGCTGGAGCACACCCTCTGACAGCTGTCTATGAAAAGGTGCGGACGCCACGTGGGTTAGCACATCGAACACAACCACTCTGTGAGGCAGCTGCTACCCCTGCCCCATTTTATAGAAGAGCAAACAGGTTCGGAGAGGTGTGGCCACCTGTCCCGTGTGTGTCTCATCTCAGCCCCCACCATGAAACCCAGCGTGGGGCCTACTCTTAGTGGGTGCCCCATCTGTATTTGTTGGATGAACAAATACAAACCAAATCCTGAAAAAAAATAAACCACGAGGCTGCTGTTCCTTTCCATGCAGAGTGCCAGCGAGGTCCCTGTGGGGCAGACACCCTCCCCCTCAGGCGTCGCCCAGAGGGAACAGGGTGGGCTCCACGGCCCGCTGGAGAAAGGCAGGTCTGGTGAATCGATTTGCCCCAACTGGAGCAGGCGGCTCGAGAGGGAGGCTGTAATTGTTCCAATGAAGCCTCCACTTAATTGAAAGGACTTCTGGCAACAAAAAGAAAAAGGTTATTTACCAGGACGGTCTACTGCCCGTGGGAAGGGACGGAGGAGACGCCGGCACACGCCAGCACCGCGGCCGCCACGGCGTCCACAGCCCCGGGACGAAAGCCGTGTGGGAAAGAACCAGGACCGTGCCGTCCCGTGTGCTCCCCACCCTCCCTTCCATTGCTCTGGAAAGGGCGCTCGGGAGCAGCTAGAAGGGTCCCCCTGCCGCATTCTTCCTCGTGCCCGGTTCACTCTTTGACTGACCTCTGCCTATCTCAGCTCATTTAACCGGAATATTGAGATGATAATATTTCCTGTCAGTTAACACATGCAGAACAATCGGCGGAGCTCGGCTGATACGTATTTTGAAAGCAGCAATTGCCGTTTTAAATTCACAGCGGAGTGGCAGACGTTGCCAGCCGCCGACCCGAGGTCCATTTCTCTCCTGCGGCCGCCTGGCAGCCCGCCCAGCAGAGAGCCTTTGCCACGGGGACCAGGACGTCACTGAGACCAGCAGCTGGTTCCGATTCTGAAGCCCTCTGCGCTTTCAACGACAGATCCTTGGCTTCACCTGTGGGCTCGATGGCATTCTCCTTCATTGGCATATTCATCAAAATCTCGGCCACCGTGTTATTATTTGGGTTGGAAGAAACTTGGAGATTCCATGGTCCCTCTTCAAATTTGTCATATCGGTCCCAAGACTTGGTTTGCAACCATGTTATCTAGCATGTGGTGGGTTTTCAATAAGTGTCTGCTGAACTACATGCTCTAACGACCTAAGGCTTAATGATAAAAACATCCCATTGTCACGGAACCGCATTCAGCCATCAGTCAACCAGGAAGAACTCGGTGAGAGCCAGGGATTCGGACGAGCCAGGCTGGTGCTCTGTGACGTCCTGCCTGACTCTCCTTGTGCTCCCCACACATCTGCCAAGTGAGCGGACACACGAATCTCCTCCCAGAGTCCAGCCCGGGGAGCTGGGCTTGCTATGCCACAGAAGCGAGCCCACGGGACGCACAGAGCACGCGGCCTGCTGCGTGAATCACAGAATTAGAGTCCTGCACGGGATTGGGGAGGAAGCCGCGAGCTACTTCTTGGCTTTGGGAATTGGAGAGGCGGTTTGGAACGGGCAGAACTGGACAGGGGAGAAGGGCCCGGCCTTGGGCTTGATCATTAACAGGCAGAACCCAGAGGCCCTGAGGCTCGTCTGCGTGAACGGGCTGGGCCCTTGCGTTTCGCAGAAAAGGTCACCGGCACCGTCAAATAAGAGCCCCACTCGGAGAGCAGCCAAGAACGAGGACGGAAAGTTCTGTGGGGGCCACGCGGCGACTTAGATCTTCCCCCCACCCCCTTCTCATCGCGCTTGGCTGGCGCTGGAATCCCACGGGGGCGTGGGACAGGTTAAATGGCGGAGCGGGCGGCCCGCGGCCGGGATGCCCGCCTGGGGGCCATCCACGCAGTTCTGTACGAGGACGCCTC
>JAQQSQ010002764.1:0-10322 GCA_028627145.1 Eidolon dupreanum | reverse complement strand
AATTATTCTAAGGGAATAATGTTTCACTATTTATAGACAAAATTTATTATTTTTATTTTCATAAAATTCCTTTTTCATTATGATTCTCCTTTTTGAATAACATACAACTATGAAAGATACCATCATTGAACTGGGAAAAAAAATAAGCCGTTGCTAAAAAATTAAGCCAAACTCAACAGTATTTAAGAAAATTATGTGATAGAAACTGAGAAATGAACTACAAAGAAGCCACAAGAAGGGCTCATGGCAACATCAGGAATATTTTTGTGAATGAGAAATTGGAAAATAAAGTGAAATAATGAAAGAGCATAGTGGACAAATAGGAAAATAAGCATAGTCAAAATAAATTCAGTAAAATATTTAAAAGTATGAATAGATCCAGGGAGTTTGTACTTTAATTAAGGAGTCTTTCAGTGAAAGAGCATGGTATCTTCAAAGAGGAAAATTACTAGAAATTTCACATTTTATATTGGTGTGCCATGGAATGCATTAACCAAGAACAAATATTATCAAGATTCAGTTGCAAAAGAATTTATTGTAATTTCATTTTCCTTTGAAGCTAGCTTTACATTTATTTCTGGTAATTCTTTATTTGATTTGTTAGAAGAATCTGGATGACCTTAGATTTTTTTACTGTAATGCTTAAATCTTTTTCAAAATTCCATTAGGCCATCATGAGCTACATTATCAGAACAGGCTTTAAAAAAAGATTTTACTTAAGCTTAACAGATTATTAAGAGAGTATATGCTTAAAATTTATAATGCAAACATCAGTTTTGAAAAACAAGGTTAAATTAAGCTTTTAGATTCTAAATGAAGATTTTTAGAATTAATTATGCTCAGACTCTACTCAGAATTCTTATCACACCCAATATTTCAGTGCCACTGTGCACTTTATTTTCCCTTCTTTCTCTAAGTGCTTGTCATCTCTCAATCCACTCAACTTTCTTCAGGAATTCTTTTGTTCCACAAGTAGTCATTTCTGGATTTCGAGCTGTTCACTAGTGTCCATTCTACCTTATTATTGCCAACTACACTTTTCTACTTATGAAATCTTCCATTTAATTTCAAGTGAAGTACTACCCTAATTCCTTGCACTGAGGAAGAATACTGCTACGTGCCATGTGTTCCTTGTCATCTCTACTTCCCAGTTCTGATTGCCATGAATTATTTATATTTATAGTTCATCACAATTGAAAACAGTCATCCTTCATTTTTTCGTAATTAGTGATTCCAGATAGGACACTACCCTGATATTTTCACAGTCAGCTTTAATCAGTCAGAGCTGTGTGGGAAGAAAGTTTCTGTTTATAGTTAAAAACAAATGAACAACAACAAAAAAAAAAACATGAAGAAGGTTATATGAAAAGAGGCCTAGTAAAAGGTTTTGTCTTGCAAGAGCAAAACTAACTTAACTTTGAAATATTAATTATTCCTATATTTGAGCCCTTAGATCTTTGGCCATTTTCAATCCTTGAGGTTTATTATTAGGCAACTTTCTTCACATTCTTTCATCATCCAATATTTAGTGCCCCATGCTAACCTCCCTCTTAGAATTTCTATTAATTTCATGTGAAAAAATAGACATATCTGTTTATAGATCTGAAATTGCATCTAAAGCACATGAAATAAAAAGAATTCCCCCCCTTAGAGGAACTCTGTTATCAAGTGTTTAGAATTTTTTTAGCTCATTTATGTAAATACTAATCACCTAATCCTAACACCTACAATACTCTCATATAGACACAATGTGCACAATTCGTACTATGCACATTGTTAAGTCATACTTTTTACAAAAGCACATTCTTTTTACAGTACATACTTTTTTACTTACATAAATCACTAGTCTGTTACCTGAAATTAATTTAGAGGAATTAATTTATGCTTAAATTGAAATATATAGGCATATGAAAGCTGTATTTGAGATTGATATCTAAAACAACATAATTATCATTAATATGTAATAGTATGGCATCTATTATACCTTTAAATTCATATTCTATTATTAAGTGATACTAAAACATATTAAAAGCCAAACATAATGAATGGAAACATAGTGACTTAAACACATCTATGCTCTGTCCTCCTCTAACTCCTTGTTAGAAAAACTCAGCAGCTAAAGTAACCATCACAAAATTTGGGAGTCTAGAGAAGATCCTTGTGACACCACTGAATTTGAGTTTTCAGTGGGAAGAAAAAAATATGCAAGTGTAGATGTTTAGTATTTTTGGCATTGGGAAAACTGCTAAAATTTGGAAAGAGCCTGGGATAAAGTCCAACCAAACCTTTGCTATTCTAAGCAAATCGGAATGAATGATGTTAGTAGACCCATAGCTACTTATAATTGCAGGAAAGTTTAAATGTTTGTCTTAATTACTTTAGCACTGGAAGGCAATAAATTTTATTAAAGTTGACCTATTACAAACTATAATTGAAAAGAAAGATATCTAAACTAAATAGGCTGCCCTAAAAGATAAGTCCTTTTTGCTCACCAAGTCAACATCAGGCCACTAAAGGAAATGCTCATGCATTATATATTACGCCCTCTGTCTAATCTGAAGACCAATGGTCAGAATGTCATGATTGAAGAAATTTAAAAAAAAAAAAGAAGAAGAAAATTGGAATACAAGAGGATGCTTCTACAAAGGAGAACCTAATGGAAGTAACAGGAGAAAACTTTATGAAAAAAAAAGAGGATTTCAAAAAAACTTTTAGGTATACACAATAAATTAGAAAATTATCAAACAAATTTGGATTTAAAGAAATCATCTCTTGAGAAATCATTGAAATATTAAACATGAAAACTGAATATTTTGGAATAACAAATGGAGAAAATATGACACACCAGAGAACACAATTAGAAAGATCTAGAAAATACAGAGGTAAAGTTAAAAGACATGAAGCTAAGTTCCAGGAGAGCCAATATTTAAATCATAGAAGTTATAACATAAATAAATAATAATAGATGGAGGAGAAATAACAAGGGCAGAATGAATAAAGAAAACTTGCTAAACCAAAGAGATAATTGTTTTTCAGTTTGAAAGGTTTACACAAATCATAAGTAGTAATTGAAAGAGTAACAAATAACATGCTGTGAAATTTCTGAAATTTCTAAAATTTAGAGAGAAAGAGAAATTTTGAAGAGATCCCAGACAGAATGAAAAAGAACATAAAGTGACATAATATTTTTATTTATGAATCCAGAAAAATGATTAAGGTTTCTATTTTTTAATTTAAATGATTAAATATTTTTGAAGAGAACATGTATATTATTAGCACAAGCTTAAAATGATGCCTATCTATAGATGTATGTATAGAAAGATACACACCTTGATTTCTTCAGAGAAATAAATATGAGAAGAGGTATAAAAGATTATTAGAAGTAGTGAAATTCTGTTTTTGACCATGTTGGAATAATTTCAACTAGACTCACCCTACTTCTGTAATTGACCAAAACCTAAGTAAAATATATGAAATTATTATTTTCAGAGACTGGAAAACATACAATCAGGACTGGGAAGTTATGGGAAATAGATAAGCCCTACAATCATCTCGGATATGTGCTTGTTGCCATTTCATCAGCATGATATAAGGAGGAAGCCAAACAGTGCACAAGGGCCTCACTGAGTTGTGGAAACATAAATTTACATTCTACAAGAATTGTGTTGCTGGAATTTGTGAGCCACAGAATTGGAGAGATGCAGCGACACTGAGTGAAAACTTTTAATATCTCTACAGTTGTATCTTTAATTCTACTTCTAAACACTAAGCTGTACTTACATGAGATAAAAAACACAAGTAAGGAACAACTAAAAAAAATCAGAACTCTCTAAAGCATAATATTTACAATATCCAATATTCAGTCGAATTTACATCTTTCCATACATGCAAAGATGTATGGAAATTCTGACCATTTAAGTTAATAAAAACAGACCCCAAAATTACACAGCTAATGAAAAATATGAATGTAAAGTTAAGAGACAAAAAGAATTTCTGGAGGTTTGTTACTCAAATAGTAGAAGTTAAAGATAAGTAAATATAAATATGAAAAAGAAATAGTAAAGAAAAGAACAACTGAAAGTGATGAAGAATGAGAGACAATAAAAGAAGGAAAAAAGGACTTTATAATAGCTTTTTAAATATGCTCAGAGATTTAAAGTAAATCATGAATATAATTTTAAAAAGTGGAAAATATAAAAATAGACCTAATAGAATGGACCTACAGAGGGTAAAAAATGTAATAACTATAATGAAAATGGCACAGAATGAAGTTGTAACCAGTTTGGACACTGGAAGAAAAAAAATTCAGTGTACTAGAGACGGCAATAGAAACAATCTAAAGTAATGCAAAAAGGGAAAAATAAAAACAAAAACAAACCAAACAAAAAAAAAAGCCTTAATGACTTGGGACAGTATAGTACAGTCTAATGTAAATGTAATTAGAGACCCAAAATAAAGAGATGGAGGAGTCAGAAATGAATTTAATGAAAATAAAATGGAAAAAAAGTTCATAATTTACTAAAACATTAAATACAATAACCTAAAAAGTTTATTCAAGCAGGACAATTACAGATAAAACCACAATAAAGCACAGCATAAAGAAATTTCTGAAAACTGAGAATAAAGAAAATCTTAAAAGAAGCCAGAAAAAAAAAGACACATTACATACAACAAAACAAAGATAAGAGTATTCTAGCAGCAGATTTCTTGTGAAAACAATGAATACAGATCCAGGCACAGAACAGTAGATTATCACAGTATCAATTAAGTACTAGCTCCATGCCAGTCTAGTAGTAGTTGCAAGAGCAGATTAACATGGTCTCAAAGAATGGGATGTAGATTTGCATTTCCTGTCCAAAAAAGCTTTAGGAAGCATCAATTATGTTGCATAATACTACATGGGACCAGGGAACTCATTACAACAAAGGAAGTGCAACAATGAGCAAATGAGCATGAGATCCACTGTCTCTCATATAACACACCTTCCCAAAGCTGTTGGCCTGGTAAAGTAAGGGAATAGCCCTTTGATATCACATGTTAGTAACTATCTTAAAAATGAAGCCCTGTAAGGAAGATCCAGGATGCAATTTCTACTCTAAATCAAAGATCGATATATAGTGCTGTGTAACCTGGGCCTGGAAACCAAGGGGAAGAATTAAGAATAACTCACTCAACATTTGTTGAAGTCTGATTACCAGTTAGGGAATGTGTACTTTCAATGTCTGAAATAGTAGTCTAAATGCTTTTTACACAGAGAAAAATTCCACCATGGGACACATTGTGGTAGGAACAATGCAGTTAAGCTTTAACTGCTGCCTGGTCACTTTGGGTTCATCTTGCCAGAAATCCATCAAGCACAAAAAAAAAGTACTTAGCTACCATACTGACAGAGGTAATTGATCATCAGAAGTAGTCATTGCTTTATAATTGGAACAGGGAGGTACATGATTGCCATTCAGATAATCCACTGAGTTATGTCTTGAGAACTGTATTCACAGTTTTAGCTGTAAATGAGCAGGTGCAACAACCATGGCTTGCTAGGCTTATATTGACCAGCTTGGACTCCTCAGCAGATCTGGCTTACTCCACCAGTTACACACTCAGAACCTACAGAAATGTTAACCAAAGCAGAGGGGAATCCAGAATAGGTTATCAAGAATGGAAGCAAATCTGTTCTGTCTTGAAACCAATTAAAGCCGGAGTGACAGTAGTTCTCTATTGATATTTCTTCAGCAAAAGAGACAAACAAGAGTCCTGAAGGACCTATTCTAGATGGAATGAACTTCCTATACAAAGCAAGTAGATTCCAGCAATTTAAGGAGGTACTCTTGTGGACACAGTGATACTTGATGTAGACACTGTTTTCAAGACCAAGAAGTTTACTCCCTCAATTCCAAAAGTGTGTGCTACTGATAAATCTGTTAGAGATTTCCCTAGTCTAAAGAGATTTGTTTTGCTGAAGTTCACATCTCTCCCCAGGGAAAGTTCTGGGCTACAAAGAGTCAGCTTCCTTTTCTCAATTCTAGCTTTAAAACTCCTTGCGGGAGTTTGAGATGTTAGCTCCATTACTCTATTACACTTACTCTATTAAAGGTATTGTTATCTAGAGTATGTTGCATTTAAACACCTATACACAAATATGTCTTAATGTCAGTCTTCCTGAAAACCTGCCCAATGACAAATTATTTCAAGGAACTGACATTACCTGATTGATAAAAAATAATGTATAGTAGAAATCCAATAAAGTCACTAAGTCTCGCTTACATGGGAATTAGGACTTTTTATAAAATCTTTTTATTGCACTAGACATAGTATTAGAAGCTGGAAATAGCAGGTTATGGAGCCATAACACTCCTACCCATGAGAAGTACTTTCATTTACCTGGCTTTCCATAACTGTAAACTATGGTTAGATAACCTTTATATTATTCCATATATTTTAAAAGTTATAATTGATTTTTCTTTTGAGTACTAAATCATGATTTTTTTTAAACATTGTATCCTCCTCTCCATAAACAATATTTTTCCCCTTTGGAATACAATTGGTTAATCTGGAGAATGGAAGGAATAATATGAATGCTTGCAAAACCAAAGTCTGTCTCATGCAGGTAAGGATTGAGACTGCTTTCAGTACTACAGGATTCAGTACTGAGATTTTACTCTACAGAAATTTGGCTCTTTAGTGCTTAGTTTATTATCCATCCTTTAAAATTAAAATTGCAACAGACAACACATGAAATGTCCATAAAGGCTGATTTGTTTCAAAATAAATATTAAAAGTTTTATTGTTTTTATTCCTAACAGTTCACTTTTTTCTGTTGATTATTTTTCTTAGTGAATGATTTGTCATCATACAAAATTTATATTCATGCTAATGTGGCATTCTTTTTTAAATGTTTAGTATTTAACTTTCTCATGTATAATTTTGTTAAATTATCTTGTTATAAAACCTTGCTTTGTAATTAGTTATGTTGATAAGAGGGAAAACTGAGAAATCTATAAAAATAAGCAGGAACAAATTATAAAGGGTGATTATAAACAAAAAAAAGTGAACCCAGAGGTGTTGCATATATTCCAGATACCATTTTTAAAGGCTACCAGTCTTTTTGTCTATGAAGAATAAAATAATGGAGAAAATGCTTTTAGAAGGAAACTGATTAGATATTTTGCCATGGCAAAAGGTAGAAATAAACACTAGATTTAATTGTGACATTTTAACAACTTACATATGTTACTTTTGTTCACTTAAGAAATTATAATGGCCTAGAAAACAATATTTATGCCTGGGAAAAACAGCACTAGGTGAACTTAAAATATTTTAATTCCGAATTTAATTTAACAAGTATGAATCATTATTCTCATTGTAAATATTCTTGAAATTACTTTATAAAATATACTGAACCTAGTAAATTATATTTACAAAATATTTGACAATATCTATATTTCTGAGCTATTTATTTAACATCTTAACTTATTTAAATTATTTATTTTATGCCAGGCTAGATTCATGGTTAACTTCAATTATTTTGCCTCATCTTAGAGGAGAAAATCTGAATAGCGTAGAATTTTGGCATAAATACGAAATGGAACTTTTTCTTGTGAAAGATATCTGCTTTCTTCATGACTAAATATAATCAAACATATACTAGCTACTAGTATTGAAAACATAGTAGATGGTGAACATTTCTGATTAGTCTATTGTCCCAGCACAATTATTAATAGAGATCTGTTTTTATTCTTAGAAGTGTCTCATTTATGGTAATAAATTACATAATCAAATCTGTGCTTCTTTATAGTCCACCTTTACACCTTTAACCACCTAGTGTTACAAAAATGCAGATTTATGTACTGCTTTTGGAACTCTCTGAAACAAAGGACCAGTTTTGAGACATATTATGTGTTCAATTTGATCTATTGGAGTAAAGTTATGTTTACTGAGAGACCACTATGCTATTACAGTGCTGCCATATACCTGTGAACCTTGTGAAATAGACCTTAATCTCATTTTATAAATTAAGACAATCCACAGTAATTACCTTGATCTAAGCCATACAAATAATACATATTGATGCCTGGGATATTTAATTATTTTATATATTCATTTATTTCTGAAATATGACTATAAATTACTTATATACTGAATTATAAAGCCGGGTAACATATAATTCTAGCAGTAAGAAAATTTAGCATCCTAATATAGTGGTAATATGAATTGAATTCGAACTTCTAATTCTTTTCTAACCTTCACTGAAGTATAATTAATATACAAAGAATTAACATATTTAATGTATACATTTTGATAAGTTTGGACAAATGTATATTGCCATGATACCATCACTATACTCAAATTACTAAACATATCTATGGAATTTTTATTGTATTTTTTGTGGGGTGTTTTTTGTGTGGTAAGAATACTTAACATGAGAATAATCCTCTTAATATATTTTAAAGTACACCACATTATTAATTATAAGTAA
The DNA here is from genome assembly GCA_028627145.1 of Eidolon dupreanum. Lineage (NCBI taxonomy): Eukaryota > Metazoa > Chordata > Mammalia > Chiroptera > Pteropodidae > Eidolon > Eidolon dupreanum. The sequence goes on along the minus strand of JAQQSQ010002764.1, from coordinate 1,846 downwards.
TGTTATACAACAGATTTCTAGAACTTTTTCTCTTTCATAACTGAAACTCTATGCCCATTGATCAATGACTCCCATTTCCTCTTTTCCCTAGTACCTGTTAACCACCATTCTATTCTCTGCTTTTATCAGTATAACAATTTTAGATACCTCATCTACTTGTCCTTCTAAGACTGGCTAATTTCAGTTAGCATAATGTCCTCTAGATTCATGCATGTTGTTGCAAATGGTGGGATTTCCTTCTTTTTTAAGTTGAATAATACTCTGTTGTATATGCATACTATGTTTTCTTTATTTTTCTGTTGATGGACATTTGAGCTTTTCCTATATCTTGGATATTGAAACTAATGCTGCAGTGAACATGGGAGTTCAGTATCATTTCAAGATCCCGATTTCAATTCATTTAGATAAATACCCAGAAGTGGGGTTGCTGGATCACGATGGTCTTATATTCAATTTTTTGAAGAACTTATGTAATATTTTTCATAGTGGCTAATCCCGTCTACATTTCCATCAAGAGTATACAAATGTTCCATTTTCTCCACATTCTCTCCAACAGTTATTAGCTTTGTTTGTTTGTTTGTTTGTTTGTTTGTTTCTGCTAGCCATCCTGTGCCAGCCTTGGTTTCTTCAATTGTGAAAGCTGCAGGTATCATGTCTAGAGCAAGTCACTAGGGAATCCTGCTGTGCAGCTGTTACTGGTAGCTTCTGCTTTTCTTCCTTGTTCCTCATCTTCTCAATATATCTCCACTTTGCTGGTCTCTAAGAGTAATGAATCCAAAGCAGGTCCTTCATGGAGTACCTGAAAAGGCAGGGGAAGCTGGTTGCTCACCCCGCTGTTCCTTTCCTGGTAAGATGAACTCTTTTCTACCTGGAAAGGTTTCTCTCAGTGCTGAGCAATGCTGGCTTGAGGGATGGGATGCTGCAGACAAAACAAAGCTGTTCTTTCAACTCCCTTTTTGTGCAGTAGTCTCAAGTCGTTTGTTCTACTCGGTTTCTGAAGTTTCTTAGCTGGACTCCAAAGTTCTCCCAACCTGTTTTTATTCATGTATAGCTGTCTAATTGTTGAACTTGTCAGGGTACAGAAGATGGGGGTCTCCTGCTCCACTATCTTTGTATCAGAACTCCCAGATATATATTTAACAATATCATATCATTTGGAAGAGAAACATAAGATTCTTTCTTAACTCTCATAGAAAACGAAATGACTATGGTTAGATTTCCTTATTATAGAGATATCGGTATAATAACATCATGGAAAAAGCAGAATAAAAAAATATATTTTATTATCCATCACTTTTTATTCTCTGTGCTCAGGTTATCATGGAAAAGACAATCGATTATCAAAATATTTTGGATGGTACAGAATGGTACCAATTTTATCTCAGTATTTTTCTAATAAAGTTTACTGAGGGTGGTAAAAGGTTTTGAGTATGCCAGTCCTCTCTGATCACCCCTTTTGTGGAATACTGAAACTGTTAAAAATGTTGTATTCTATCCCTGATTTTCTAAATGACAGTAAAAATTACTTGAAGACATAGCTAATATCTTGCTATATTTTGTATCTCCCATATACCCAGTCCACAGCACCGAAATCAATTTCTAATTGATTATATAAAGCTAGTATGTAGATAATTCTAGAGAACTGCTTTGTGAAATACTACAATTACAAGGTTAGGCAGCTCTTGTCAAAGAAATCCCCAAATCCTTAAAGATAGTACAGAATATATTGTAGAAGAATATGAATAAAAGTGTTTTTATTTGGCTTAGTATGGATTCCAAGAAACATTGAGGTCTCCCTTTTATAATGGTTCTCATTTTTAAAATAATATTAATTTCTATTATAATA
>JAQQSQ010002763.1:0-10322 GCA_028627145.1 Eidolon dupreanum | reverse complement strand
ATATGTATCTCTATCGTCTGTATTTTTATAAGTTGGTAGTTGGATATAGAGGCTTGATTATATTCAGGGATTTTTAATTTTTTTGATACAAGTACTTTACTGGTGGCAGGTTGTGTTCTTCCATAGAGGAACTTGATTTCCGGGTTTCTTTTCATTGTGACATTAATTGCCATTGCTGTTTAATGGCTAAATGTGTTGTTAACTCAGTAGAGTCTGCAAAAGAGCTATATTTTTGGTCTTTCATTCCTTCCTCATTTATTAGCCAAGTAATTTCTAAAGTAAGACATTTACCCTCTTCTACAATTTGTTTACTCAGTAGACAAATTGTTTTTGCTTGTTTTTGAGAGACAAAGTTGATTATTTTGCAGCTTCTGAGAATTCTGCTACTCAAAAGAAAAGATCTGATTAGGTGAGTCTCCTTCATCTACTACTGGTCAGTCCACCAGAACAGTGCACACATGGTGTACTTGGCTCCGCTCGAACCCAGGCCCACCACTGTGGTCAGAATAGCAGGGGGCTCAGGGCAGAACTATTTCAGAACCTGATGCAGAATGAACCCTATGGGGAGGTGTATTAGTCGGGGTTCTCCAGAAAAATATGTTTGCGATATGTATACACACACACACACACACACACACACATACACACACACACCAAACATAATCATAACAAAATAAGGAGCAAATACTCATGAAATTACAATATTTGTTTTTGTAACTGGTTAAGTGGTCGTAGCTGGTATTTATAACTACTTTCCTCCAATATCTATTCCATGTTCCCTTTGCCCTCGGAAAGCACAAGAGCCGTGGTGGTTCTCTGCCTGCGGATTTGATCCAAACTTTCATTCCTGAAGGGTTTGGGCCATTAGTAGGCCTGCCTGAATTGGGGTGCTGTCGTTTTCAACTGACTTTAATCATAGGACGTGATAATACTAAGGTACACCCAGAGGGATGTGCCATGTTCCAGACATATTCTTCCTTACCTCCACTGTGGAGTAGCAATCCAAATTCCTCTTGGTAATCAGGCTCAATCAACAGTCACCCAGCCGGCACAGTAACTCCCTTCTTTGCCTGTTGATTCAGAGGCACAAGCAACCCAAAGCGGCTGAGTGCCAGTCTTAATATATAGTTCCGTGGAATCACTGTTGTATTTCCTGGCAAAAGCATCCCTCTCTTGAAACTAAGGCCTCTAGGACAACAAAGTACAAGGTCATAAAGACATGGAGCAAAAATTTTGCTAGTGGACAGCTAAGGGTAACGGTGAGTGATGCCACTCCCATTTCTACTTCTTGATTCTTGCATCTGTGAATCCTGGCTGTGGGAGAATCAGTATCATAAATCGAATGCTGACTCAGAGCATATGTAGCCTCCTGGAGAACCTTGTCCCAGCCTTGAAACCTAGCTGGTGTTGTAACTGAGTCTACAAAAGGCCATTCCACTATAGTTATGTTCCACATAATGACATTTTAGTGAATGATGAACTGCATGTATGACACTGGTTCCACGCATATTATGATGGAGCTGAAAATTTCTTGTCACCTGATGACATCGTAGCAGTTGTAACGTCAGAATAGAATGCATTACTCTCATGTTTGTGGTGATGCTGGTGTAAACAAACCTACTGTGCGGCCAGTCACATATAACTATAGCAGATACAATTGTGTACAGCATGTAATACCTGATAATGATAATAAATGCCTACGTTACTGGTTGATATATTTACTATACTATATTTTTATCATTGTGTTATGGTGTACTGTTTGTACTTCTAAAAAATGTTTGCTATAACACAGTATGCTGTGTTACTCTGGTAGCAGCCTCATATACCTCATGTTTATTGTGTCTCTTGATTACATCACTTTCTTTTGTGCTTGATTTAATCTTGTGTCGTTCACCATGGCCCTAAAGAATACAAAATCCACTGCAAACATTGCCAGTAAGAGGACACGTTGAGCGACTGACCTGGAAATAGAATTAACAGTGATTAAGGACTATAATGGAGGAAAATCAGTGATGGTTTTGCTTGCCAGTCAGGCATATCCTATTCCACCACAGCTATGATCTTAAAGAACAAGAACAAAGTGATAGAAGCTGTTAAAGGAAGGATATGCTTTATTAAAGACAGTAAGACTAACATAAATTCAAGAAGGCCTATATCAGACATGGTGAAACTTCTCATGATCTTGATCAAAGACCAGATGAAGAACGATATCCTTCTCAGTACCATGATGATCACAGCCAAAGCAGAAAGTTTGTGATGTTGAAAGAAAAGGCAGGACCCAACTATGATGTAGAATATACTGCTAGTGCTGGGTGGTTTAAACAATTCGAGAATTGTGACTCATTACGTAATGTAAAAGTGAGAGGTGAGTCCTGTGTGAAAGCTGCTGAAGAATTTTTGTAAATTCTAAATAAGTTGTTTGTGGAGGAAATTACTTGCAAGATCAAATATTCAATATGGATGAAACCTCCCTGTTTTGGAAACCGATGCCTGAAAGGACTTTCATCTGTAAGGAAGCCAATACAATGCCAGGTTTCAAGGCTTTTAAGGACAGGAGAACAGTTTTGCTAGGAGACAATGTTGCAGTTTTCCACTGACTTTAATCATAGGGCATGATAATACTAACAGACACCCTAAAGGATGTCTCTAAGAAACCCTTTGTGATCTGGCACAGTGGGAACCCTAGGGCCTTCAAGCATATCAATAAGCACACACTGTCAATGTACTGCAGGAGCAATAAGTCATGGATGACCCAGTTCCTCTTCTAAGATGCTCTCCTGAATTGCTATGCCAGTACAATGGAGAAGTACCATTTGAAGAATAACATATCCTTCATGATTTTGCTTATTGTTGATAGTGCTCCTCTTTTCATGGTGATTTTTGTCCCAATATCAAAGTGGTGGTTCTTTTTCCTCCAAACACCACCTTTTGATCCAACCAATGAATAAGCTTTTAAGGCCTACTTCCGGAGGAGGGGCTTTGCCAGGGTACTATTACAATTGAGAAAGATACTGATGCAATTCTGGAAGGAATGACTTCATCAAGAACCTTGCTTGAGCTTGGGGTGATGTCACCAAGGAGTGTAAAAATGGCATCTGGAAGAAAACACGCAAGAGGTTCGTCCATGACATTAAAGGATTTTCCAAGAGTGAGGAGGATGCAAAAATCAACAAGGCTGTGGTAGAGATGGCAAACAACTTTAACCTGGGTATGGATGAGGATGACTGTGAGGAGCTGCTACATGTGGTTCCTGAGGAATTGACTAATGGGGATTTGTTGGAACTGGAGCACAAATGCATAACTGAGGAAGAGGCAAGAGAAAAGAAAACTGCAGCAGAAGAAAAAGAAGAAACAGCAAGAAAATTCACTTCTTTCATAAGCCCATTGGATGATGACAGGGGTGGCTAGAGAAAAAGGCTGACTGGGTACTTGTGTCCACAGACTGGGTCATCCTATCCACTCAGTTATTAAAACTCTTCTCTGCCGAGGTCACCCTTTGGTGAGCATTCGCATGGGACACAAATATCTTCATGTTTTCACTCATTCAGACAGGTCTATCCATGTCCCTTTCCCCAGATTTTCAATACAGTCCTTCAAATTCCGTAACCATCCATTAAACCCACTGGCCACAGCCCATGAATCAGTATATAATTGTACATCCAGCCATTTCTCTTTCCAAGCAGTGAACAACCAGGTGCATTGCTCTGACTTCTGCTTACTGGGAGGATTTCCCTTGACCACCATCCTGAGGGATGTCCCAGAAAGGCTTTGCAGTGCTGCAGTAGTCTTCTTTCAGATGGTGCCTGCATATCATGCAGCACCGTCTACAGAAGAAGCTTGGGTGTACTCTTCCTCTGTTAACTGCTCATAGGAAACTCCTTATGAAGTCACAGGTGCATGCTGGGAGTGAGGAAGTGGTGTAGCAAGAGTGGGGACCATGGGCATTTGAGCCTTTTTCATGTAGCTTAGTTGTGCTTCAGGGCCTGCTCAGGCCTGGTCTCTTATTGACCACTTCCATTTGATGATGCAGTACTTCTGTGCACCCCTGATTTTAGGGCTTTGTGGGTTGGGTAACACTCAGGTTGCTTTGTAACTTGGTGGCCAGCGGTTAAGCATTCAGTCTCTGAAAGGCCCAGTAGCAGGCTGAGGCATCTTTCTCAAAAGGAGAGTAGTTATCTGCAGAGCATGTTGGGCTTTGCTCCACAATCTGAAAGGCCTGAACTGCAATTTACCTGTAGGGGCCTGCCGAAGGCTCCAACAGCATCTCTACTGGCTAACGACACTCCAAGCACCATTGCATCTGCTGGATCGGGTGGCTCAAGTGGCAGATCAGCTTGTACAGCATCCTGGACCTGCTGCAGAGCCTTTCTTCTATCCTGAGCCTTGCTCAAAACTTGCAGCTCTTTGGGTCACTCAGTAAATGTGCCAGAGTAAGACTCAAAGGAGGAATGTGGAATGTGTTGCCTCCAAAATCCAAAGGGGTCCACCAGGCAGGCATTGTGCCTCCTTTATGATTGTAGGAGAGGCCAGATGCAACAACCTATGCTTTACCTTAAAAGGAATACCTTTTTTTCCCCAGCTTTGTTGAAATAAAATTGACATATAACACTGTGTGTTTAAAGTGTATGACATGATGGTTCGATATATGCATATTTTACAAAAAAGATTACCACAATGTGGTTGGTTAATACCTCCATCATCTCATGTGATGACTATTTAATTTTGTATAGAGAACATTTAAAATCTACTTTCTTAGCAACTTTCAAGTGTATAATACAGTGTTGTTAACTATAGTCACCATGCTGCACATTAGATGCCAAAACTTATTCACCTTATCAGTTGGAAGTCTATACCCTCTAACTAACTTCTCCCCATTTCACCCAACCCCCAGCCTCTGGAAAGCACTATTTTACTCTCTGATTTTATTAGTTTGGCTTTTTAAGAGCCAACATATTAGTGATATCATACAGTATTTGTCTTTCTTTGTCTGACTTATCTCACTTTGGAACAATGCCTTCAGGATCCATCTATATTATCACAATGGCAGAATTTCTTTCTTCCTCATGGCGGAATAATGTACCATATTATGTAAGTACCATGTCTTCTTGATCAATTCATCAACTAATGAACACTTATTCCACATCTTGACTATTGAAAATAATCCTGCAATAAACATGGGAGTCCAGATATCTTTTCAATGTCCTGTTTTCATTTCCTTTGAATGTATTCCCCAAAGTGGGATTGCCAGATCATGTGGTAGTTCTCTTTTTAATTATTTGAGAAACTTCCAGACTGTTTTTCAAAGTGGCTGAACTAATTTGCGTTCCCACCATTATTTGAGCACTTGTAAATATTCATTCTATCTCTTTCTGCTTTGAATCATGAATTTTTTGAAGTTATGAAATGAATAACTAGTGGGAACTTTGTTGTCAATGTCTAATTTTATTGTATTTTATCAGATGGGTTCCCTTGATCAACCATTGGAATGAGGTGGGGCTAATCACCTAAGTGGTGATGTCAACCACATCAAATAGGTTTGGTTAAGATACATATCATTTTCATAGCTCTGAAGGTTACTCATGAATTTTTAAAATGAAAGGTATTTTTAAAAATAATCTGAAGTTAATTTGTATTTTAATTTATCTTTCTCTGGAAGAGGAGAAGGAGTTTGCCATGCTTTGTCTTCCCTCAGAATGACTTGCCTCCAACCCAGCTTTAACATCGATCTAGTTTCAGATTCAGAAATAAACCATGTGACAATCAGCGAGGTACAGGAAGATGTGCCCATTCGTTGGGCACAGTGCAAGGACCATCTTGTTCTGCAGGAGAGAATTCTACAAGCAGCCAGAGAATAAAAATTTTAATATACAAAAACACCCCATTAGGCCATTAGTAGATATCTCAGCACAAACCCAATAGGCCAGGAGACAGTGGAATGACATGAAGTGTTGAAAGAAAAAATTACCAACGAAAACACTCTAGCTGGTAAAGTTGTCCTTCAGATATGAAGGCAAAATACATTCCCAGGCAAATGAAAACTGAAGGAGTTAAATCACCACTAAACTTGACCTGCAAAATATACTGAAATGAGTTCTTAAAGCTGAAATTAAAAGACACTAATTAGTGACATGAAAACATAGGAAAGTATACAACACATTGGTGAAGGTAAATGTTCAATTAGATTTAGAAAAATGTAATTGCGTAAAAGGATGGTATGAAAACCACTTAACAAAGTATTAAGTTTAAAGAAAAAAATATTTAAAATAACTATAGCTACTAAAATTTGTTTTGAAAAATCACAACATAAAAAAGGGTAAATCGTGTCATAGAAAATAAAAAGAGAAGAATAAAATTCATGGAGTTTTGCATACGATAGAAATTCAGTTGCTATCAGTTTAAGATAAATTATTTGATCTATAAGACATTTTATGTAGGCCTCATGGTAACCACAGAGCAAAAACTTAGAGCAGATGCATAAAAGATAAAGAAAAGGGAAACAGAAAATAGCACCATGGAAAATCACCAGTTTACAAAGACAGGCAGAAACAGGACAAAGAAACAATGGAAATAAAAAACAGCCAGGAAGCGCTTTTCCCGTGGGAGCCACCAGGTTGAGAGGAGCGTGGCCTCAATGAATTCATCTGCTCTCTCCACCGTGGTGTGTTCTTGTTCACTGATTGATGTTAGTGTACTCCAAAAAGGGGGAAATCATCTGGCAAAAATGTCACATTGCCAGCTGCGTCCAAGGCTCCTATTAGACCGTCTTATGAACTTTGTTCACACCGATTTGCACAAAAACAGTAGACAGTCTTGTGCTAAAATTAGTGGGTCATCAAACCAGCACTGAGTCACGGGGTACTGGCAGAGCTGTGGCTCGAATTCCCAGAGTTCGAGGCAGTGGGACTCATCGTTCTGGCCAGGGTGCTTTGGCAACATGTGCCGTGGGGGCCGCATGTTTGCACCAACCAAAACCTGGCACAGCTGGCACCGCAGGGTGAACACACACAGAAGCGATATGCCGTCTGCTCTGCCCTGGCTGCCTCGGCCTTACCAGCACTGGTCATGTCTAAAGGTCATTGTATTAAGGAAGTTCCTGAACTTCCTTTGATGGTTGAAGATAAAGCTTAAGGCTACAAGAAGACCAAGCACACTGTTTTGCTTTTTGAGAAACTTCAGTCCTGGAATGATATAAAAAAGTTCTTTGTCTCTCAGCAAATGAGAGCTGGCAGGGCTAAATGATAAAATGTCATCGTATCCTGCGCAGGGGACTTTGCATCATCTATAATGAAGACAATGGCATCACCAAAGCCTTCAGAAGCATCCCTGGAATTACTCTGCTTAATGTAAGCAAACTGAACATTTGAAACTTGCTCCTGGTGGGAATGGGGGCCGTTTCTGCATATGGACTGAAAGTGCTTCCCGCAAGTTAGATGATCTGTATGGCACTTGGCGTAAGCTGTCTCTCTCAAAAGTAACTACAACCTCCCCATGCACAAGACGCTCAGTATAGACCTTAGCAGAACCTTGAAAAGCCCAGAGATCCAGAGACCACTCTGAGCACCACGCAGAGTCCTAAAAAAGAATCCACTGAAAAACATGAGAATCTCGTTGAAGCCAAACCCATATGCAAAGGCCATGAGCCGGAGCACCATGCTTCACCAGGCCAAGAACCACAAGCTCTGGGTAGGTAAAGCAGCAGCAGCGCTAGAAGTCAAATCAGATAAGAAGAAGGGAGTTTCAGGCAAGAAATCTGTGGTGGGGAAGAAAGCGAAAAAGGCTTTTGATGTTACGAAGCAGAAGAAGGCTTTGGTGGGAAAAAAGGCTACAGCTACCAAAAAACCAGCAGTTGAGAAGAAGCCCACGGAAAAGAAACCCACCACCGAAGAAAAGAAGCTTGTGGCATAAACGGAAATTAGTTTATTCTGTAAAAGTCAAATCATTTTGGAAAGCTAATTTTGAATAAAAACCCGATCAAAGGAAAACAACAACAACAACAACAACAACAACAACAACAACCAGGAAGCAATCGTTAAAGTGGCATTAGTAAGTCCTTACATATCAATAATTATCCTATATTTAATATAAAAACATTAACATTTATGGTCATGAGTGCATTTTTTAGAAAAGAATAAAGATTGGGAATAAAAGAGCTAAGTGCTTAGCTTGAGTAGATAGATAAATACAAGAAAAATGTAATAAAGAAAAAAATACAATAAAGACAAAAAGAAAAATTAATAAATTAGTGACAGAAAAAAATTGAGACGGTCCACAGAACTAACTGTAAGTTGACTGTTTGAGGAGACAAGCCTCTGACAGTGGTGAGGAAGACACACATTCACACAGTGATGAATAAGAGAGAAGGCACAAGATCACGGAGAAAAGAAAAGTAACTCTACATACATTAAAAATTTTAAAAATTAGTCGAAAATAGCACGGACTTTGTGCTTAAAAGTTAGAAAACTGGATGAACATACACTTTCTTGATAAAAATAGAAATTACCAAATGGACTCAATTACAAATAAAAAACCAGAACCTCGTGAGGCTGCATGGCATGGTGCGGAGGACTTGGCATCTGGGGACCACTGAGCTGAGTGGGAACCCTGGCCCTGCTCGTCTCTCACTATGAGGTCTTTGGCAGGTGGCCTGATCTTTCTGCTTCAGATTCTACACTCCCAGGGACTGTTATTAGCAGCAAGTGTTAAAATTAAGATCTTGAACTAGCACCCAAGAATTCTCCCCAACGTGCTCAAAAAATTAGTCACCAGGACCTGATGGTTTTGCAAGCAATTCTTATTGGAATGTAAGGAACAATGGATTCCTATTTCACATGTAGAGTGGAAAACAGACTGAAGGAAAGCTACGTGTCTCATCTTTGAACTGATAACTGATTCTCAAAATGAAAAGGAATTATATGCTAACTTTTCCTATGAACATAGACACAAAAATCACGAACACAACACTCGTAAGCTGCTCCAGGTTCACACACATATACACACTGATATACATTCACACAACCTCACCCCCTTTCTTATAAAACATCAGCAGACTGCGTGCACTTAATCCTTGGGATCCCTTCTTATCGGTACAGAGATATTTTAATTCCTGTGCACCCCTGCTGCCCTCCACTGTGCGGAGGGACCTCGGTGTTCACCAGTCCCCTCTCCTGTGAATACGAATGATTGACATGTTTTGAAGCCCTCCAGGTTTTGCTTTCTTTTTTCCCTAACTCTTTTTCTTTCTATATATTTATTTTTCAGTGTAGTTTGAGGGAAGGTAATTGTGAGCATTGTAAAAGGTAAAATATTAGTACAGATGATAATACAGAAAGCAAAGAAAACCAAGAAGTTTAACTACTGAGCAAAAGCTCAGTAGTGTGTGTGTGTGTGTGTGTGTGTGTGTGTGTGTGTGTGTGTGTGTGCACGTGTGATATAAAGGCAAAAGAAAAGAGAGAGAACAAACAATATCATGTTCTCCGTATGGCTATCTTGTTCTACTATATATATGATATTTGCAAATAATAATAGGTAAAGTTCTGAGTTTGCATTTCCTGGAAAATTGTTCCACATCAGAATAACAGTCAAGACATATTGGAGACACTTTGACCAGAAAACAGACCCACTACTAAGACTATTCTTCCTCCTTTGGCAAGTACAGCCTTCTGTACATTAAGATTTATAAAAGTCTTTTTATGTTTACCTTGAAGTTTCTAGCTATTACATAAATTTTATTCGTTGCTCTATCTTTCTATCTGAAAAAGTTGTCTGTAAGTCTTGTATTGGCATAATAGGCATCATAATTTTATTTTTCCGGCTTTATTGAAATATAATAGACAATTATTGCCTGTATTTACATTATACAATTCAATGAATATTTTTTTAATTATGGTTGTCATACAATAATATACCAGTTTCAGTTGCATAGCATAGTGATCCAAGATCCACATGACTCACAAAGTGATCACCCCACTAAATCCAATATCTCTCCTCCCCCTTACATTTTTATTACATTATTAACCATCTTCTCCACACTACACTCTACATCTCCATGTCTATTCTGCAACTATCCATTTGTACCTCTTAATCCCTTTGTCCTGTTTTGCCATCTCCCACCCCCCTTCCATCTAGTAGCCTTCAAACTATTCTCTGTATCTATGAGTTTATTTCTGCTATTGTCGTTGTTGTTTATTTTCTTCTTTAGATTCCACATGTACGTGAAATCATGTGATATTTGTCTTTCTCTGTCTGACTTATTTCATTCAGCACAATACCCTCTAGGTCCAACAAGGCAATATATTTTTCCATCCCCTTCCTTTTAGTCTCTG
>JAQQSQ010002762.1:0-10324 GCA_028627145.1 Eidolon dupreanum | reverse complement strand
GAGAGTAACATCATAACCACTGAATAAACTAGGAACCCACGAGTCCACAGAGATGTAAATTAATAAATGGTGAAAAGGGGGGAAGCTATGTTCTTTACAAGAAATTGTCACCTAATAAAGCACGGTAGGATTAAACAATCACTATTTGCCACTCTTCAGGGAAATAAGTGACGCAGGCAAGAATCACCAATGGATGCTAAACGAGGGAAGCACATTATTCACAGTGTCTCAAAGTTTCTCTCCACACACAGAAAAGTTACTCATTAATGCCAGAGAGGAAAAGAGGAATTTTACAGTAGAGAGCTGAGCAGACATCACCTTAGCCAGAGGCTCAAAGGTAAATGACATCTTGTGCCTCCAGATACGATGCACTTAGAAGAAAACACCTGTGTGACATTCGTACCCAAACTGCAAATCCTGGCTCCAAACCTGCGGAAACACAGGTAAACCTAAATGAGGGCGCGCACGCCACGCTGCGTGCATGCAGCTGCTTCTCCATCCTCCGACTGAGGGGCGGCTGCACAATGCTCCCGTGGGGGCAACTACGGATAAGGCCACCATAATGTTTACACACAGGCTCAAGTTTTCATCTGAGTAAATATCTGGGGATGGGACTCCTGGGGAAAGTCAGGGTTTGATGAGTTAAGGATGCGTAAAACAGAGGTCATCAGTTGGTATAAAGAAGAAAAGGAAAGCGCCTTGGTCTGTCCATCCCCACGCACGCCCCTGAGGCCTCCCGGGTCTCCTCGCTCTTGTTTCTATTGTTTACTGCGCTAAGGGCACTGTCACAGAAGACTGGTTGTCACATTTATCTATTGGATTTGTATTTTTGTCAAGTCATCAGCGAGGGGGAAGGGAATAAGAGAGAGGATGTGTAATGAAAAGTGTGGTAAAGCGAGAAGCGTAAGGAGCCCTCCCACGCTGGAGGGCAGCAGGCGTCCCCTCCCCCGGCTTTTCGGTGAACGAGGGTCTGAAACAGCCTGGACGTTGGCTGGAAGGACACAGGTACCACGTCAAGGCCACGACGAGGACGACGTGTAGGGAGCCCGGCTCCTACACCACGCACGCGGCCGTCAGCGAGTCGCCGGGGATGGGGCCGTGACAAAGGCGGAGCACAGACGACCAGAGGACTCTTTAAACTGTGAACACGAGCTTTTCTGATACGGGATAATTTATGTGAACTTTTTTTCAAGACAATGAAACGAAGAGAAGTTCATAGCACTCCGCAAACATCTTTTTCTTTCAACTAAATCTTTTTAGAGCTGTTGCTATACATCAGATGTGTTCTCTAAAACGCTGACCAGTTCCCTTTAGCGTTACAGTTCGAGAAGGAAGGATTCTCCTTAGAAGGCAGATGTCTACTGATATGTCATTTTAAGGTCGTTTAACACTGAAGTATCACTGAAAAGTTATCAGATAAAGGTTGAAATAATCACAACTAATGTTTTCATAACGGTTCCTGCTGACACCTGCTCGTTTGGTTTTACTTGCCGCCTAACGTACCTGATTTGTTAAGAGCCTCAGGTATAAAGGCTTGTGGCACATGACACAGAATCCTTGATCAAGGGACCATGTCAACTGTAGCCTTGAAAACAAAAACGTGGCAGGGAGTCTCTTCCCCACGCATTTCTGTTTCCCCTTTTCCCGGCGCCACCCCCCCCCCCCCGCCGACCGGGTCCTCCCAGACCAGGGGGCTCCGCGCAGGTGCAGCGTGGGTCCTGGGGAGGCCGAGCGCGCATCGTCACCGAGGTGCGACCGCCACCCGCTCCCGACCCCAAAAGCACCACCTTCCAAAGCAAGGCGCTTGCACGTGGATCGGCGGAGCCAAAGCGCTCCCGGGCACAGGGGCCGGGTCGCAGCCTCTTCACAGCCGACGGCGGCACCGAAACGTTCCCAGGATGATCGATGCTGGGGACACGCGCAGCCTAAGCCACGGAACGAATGTGGGCGCAGCGCGGCCAGCCCGGCGGGTCGTTTCTGCTCTGGACGCCGACGCGGCCCCAGCACCCCGACTTCCCAGGCGCAGCCGACGCGGCCGCGGCCGGACGCCCTCACGTGAAAGACTGCGGCGACCTGTCGCTGGCGCTCAGGCCAAACTCCGCTGTCCTTCCTGGTGGCCACAGGGTTCATTAAAAGCCTCTGCTGAGAAAAGGGCTCCCCGTCTGGTGGCTCTGCACCGGTTTGTCTCAAACCAATCTCGGGCTGTGCCACGCTTTGAAATAAAGCTTGAATGTCACCTTCGAGCGCCCCTCGGTTGTGGTCGCTGTGTGGGAAGGCCCCTCCCGGCCCTCCTGCTGCCTGGACACGCACACGCCTCTGCTGCAGGATCACCAAGTGTCTCTACATGTCGCCTTTGTCCTCCCAATGGACCATCGACACAGTGAGGTTCCAGAACAGAGAAGGACGGCAATTTTAAAAACCAAGTAAGAACAAGAGAGGACAGAGAACAGATGCGTATTTTTTTTAGCTATAGCCAATTCCTTAGAATAGTAATCATAGAGTGTATAAAAAACCTGAAATCACTAATTCCACAAAGCTGGGATGAGCAAACATTTTCTGTGAAGGGCCAGGTAGTGGAGACTTTAAGCTTTCCTGGCCGTACAATCTCTGTCACACCCACTCGACTCTGCTATGGCGAAGCAGCCACAGACAATATTGTTCCAAGCTAACTTTATCTACGAAAACAAGAAGTGGCTACATTTGGCCCACAGGGATGCTGACACTTCACTGGGTCTCTAAGACTCTGTTACATTTGTTGCAAATGACTGAAAACTGGCCACATGTTCCCAGATGACTCCCTTCAAACGGACTAAATGACAGGTTTTCGCAGGGGATTTCAACGGTGGCTCCGATGGCGCTGGGGAGTTGGTGGACAGTGGATTTCTGGATGTTTTTTCACACGTCTTCCGGAAAAGGAAACTTAATACTAAGGCAATGTTCTCATCTGTTTCATTTGTCTCAAGAAGAACACAAGCACTTTTGGAAATAATATGAC
The DNA here is from genome assembly GCA_028627145.1 of Eidolon dupreanum. Taxonomy (NCBI): domain Eukaryota; kingdom Metazoa; phylum Chordata; class Mammalia; order Chiroptera; family Pteropodidae; genus Eidolon; species Eidolon dupreanum. The sequence continues at coordinate 7,329 of JAQQSQ010002762.1, read as the reverse complement.
TAAGCACAGGAAAGAATTATTCATGGCGTTTGGAATGGTTGATTTTGTGTTGACGGGGCTGGGTTGTAGGGCGTCCGGATATCTGGGTAGGTGTTATTTCTGGTGAGTCTCTGAGGGTGCTTGTGGGGGAGACCAGCCCTGGCTGGGCGGGTGGCCTCGGTGCGGACAGGCACATCCCATCCACAGATCTGGACAGAACAGAAAGGAGGGGAGGAGGGACTCACCGCTCTGCGTGACCGCTTTCGCAGGAAACCCCGGCCTAAGGACTGGTCCACTGCTCCTGCCGGTCCCCAGGCCCGGGGACGCGAGCCGGAGGACAGCACCAGCCCCCAGGTCTGCAGCTGGGCCTGCTCAGCCTCCACAATCACGTGACCCCGCTGCTTAAAATAAACCTCTTTTAACATGTGTGTGCGTGCGCCCGCGTGTAGCTGGATATACAGCTAGTTCACAGCTGAAGGTAACCACGTCTATCAAGAGAGGCACATGTGTGTGTTTAGATGTGTACCCCGTTGGCTCTACTTCTCTGGAGAATCCTGACACATACAGTGTTATATTCTTAAATTAACGCAGCTCTTTATATAGCATACAAATCAAATAATTAAGTAAATATAACATAATAGTTCTCCCTCCTTTTTAATCATTGAAACCTAGGTAAGTTTAACTTTGAAATCAGTTATAATACTAATTCTTTACTCATTCTGACAACTTCTTAAAATTGATAAAATGCTGTTGCACTGAGTTTATATTTTATACTTTTTTAAAGTTTATCGTCTGACTTAGCAGCTATTCTGAGTATAATACTAAAAATAATGTAGCCCCTCAAGGAATGAACTAAGTAAGTTTAACCTGTTGGTCCCAAAAGAAGAAATATTTGAAACAGAGAATTCGCCTTCATCTTAAAAGTCCTCAACGTTAATCTGAATGTTTAAAGAGACCTATGAGTAGGTGACATTTGTTCCCAGGTGAAACATCTGTATACAGATTGTTCCCTGGAAAGAATGTCCAACCAGGAGCTGTAAAATCCCAAAGGAGGATTAATAAGGGAAAGTCTGACCATCGTCAGGCTGACGGCCGCGACAGCACCCAACAGGCAGCGCCCTTCGCCGACTGCTCCACTCGGTGACGCTGAGTCCTTACCTCGTCCCTTGAAAGATGCAAATACCTACTTTACCTCTAAATGGTGCTTTAAACGTAATCGAATTATAAGACGTTGGTTTAGATAATCAGGGATTTTTTACATCCTAATTAACCAAAAAATTACAAAATTTTCAAATGACATTTTTCGCTTTCTTCCTACGTGGCACTAAAACCCATAAACTCTTAACTCAGATTTATATTTAAAATATACAACAAGCCACATAAGAACCGAGCTAAATTTTAACACTGATGTATCACCTGAGCAAACTGTTAACTTAGGATTTTGAAAGACGTCTCAAGAGAGTAATAATTTCACTGAAACATCCATAGTGTACAAATATTGTTATCTACAAATCATTACTTTCTACTCATTCGAGCACACGTGATTCAGCAAAACAAAAGAAAATACGGAGTCAACAGACCTAGGTCCAAGTTCTGGTTCTCCCACGTACACACATGACCTGCCATGTGTCACCCTCTCAGCATAGGCTTTCTTTTTTTGCAAAATGGAGACGATGACCTTTCCCGCCCTCCTTCAGAGTCGTCAAGATGACTCAATGACAAAATCACTTCCTTAACTCTGAACCACAAAAGATGGAGGAATCACTGAAAACATATCTTAAAGACAAAATATTTGCCAGAAAACCCAGCTTATCTCAACTGGTGGGCACAAGTCCCATTCATGTCAGGACAAAGTTCGAATACAGTTTCACTAAGCAAAAAGCTTCTCTTTTGAGAAAAGAGAAAATGCAGAATGTGAACAGTAACTTCTAAGTAAAAGGAGCACCTCAGAGAGAGCAGGTGGATGTCCGGGGTCTCCGTCGGCGCGCCTGCATGCTGGGAACGGCGGCAAAGGCCTGGTTTTTTGTTGTTTATTGCGGGGACACTGGTCTACAGGAGTCTGCAAGTTTTAGGTGTGCACCATCCTGATGTGACATCCGTGTACGCTGAGCCACGCTCACCACCACACGCCCAGTTCCCATCTGTCACCAGAAATTACCCCTTTACCTGTTAACCACAAGACTTTGTTTTCAATACTAATTTTCCTAGCACCTGTCAAAAGTGTCTTGTCACCGGACTTTCCCAGAACCACCAGCAATGTTCTGTTTTGGCTCAGAATGTTCTGTCATTTCATTAATGAACGTAAGAATTAACCCTGTCGCTACTGTTGCCATGTTTCTTGTGTTGTATGTATCTGTGTTTCAATCTGGTAAAGCAGCTTTAAACACAAACCAAATTTCACTTAAAAATCCTGAAGTCAACCATTAATCACAAATATTCTAGATTTTTGAATGATCTAGAAATAAAATAAAACACGAGTACATAAGTAGTTTGACTATTTCAAATAGAAAAGATATTCTGAATTTTCCAACAACAGCCACGGAAAAACTCTCTCAGTCAAACAGGTTGACAGGAAGTTAAGCTGAGTTTATCAACTGAAGAAATAAAACTCAGAAACTTACAGTTTTTTCATGCACTGCTGTAAAAAATGGCACTTAGTCATAAAGCCATAAGTATTAGAAAGAATTCTGAAACCTAAGAGAAATGTTACGTATGTTTATTAATAATGTATTTACCATTTGTGAAGACTACCCAATGAATAAAGTCACAATCTAGCTAGAATACTGTGAATAATCAATGAATACTAAGCAGTAATGGCATTAACACATTTTTTTTTTTAAACTAAAGCCTGGCATGTGTGTATCTCATTATAAAATCATTTTAAAGAGAGTCACCGTTAACTAGGCACCGAACTGTTAAACAGTCCAACCCTACCCATATACACAATGGCCCTACACTCCCCGAGTTCCACGGGAGATGTCCTGTAGAAAAAAACAAGCTAGAGGAAAAGAAAACATTTTCTTTATGTTTTCATCACATGATCTCTGAGGCAGTCTAGAGTTCTCAATGACATTAGACCATTAAACATGCTTCCTGGAGGTACAGGCTGTGTTTGCCTGGCACTTAGTGCTGTCCCCGGGGCTCACGATGCGACGGGCACATAGTAAGCACTCAGATATTTGCCAAAGGAAGGAAAAAACGAAGCCCAGCGAATCTTACTTCGTCTTAGAGAACGTAAAAAACAGTGGTTAAAAACTAACCTTAAATTATGATTTAGAGTAAAAAAAAAAAAAAAACAGCAGATATTCTTCGAACCTCGGTCCCATCAGTTAATGGGATCGCACGTGTGTGGGACATCATTCACTCTGAATGTCGACTTCCTGAAAGTCAGGAGCATTTCCGAGCATGATGTTCAGAAGGCTAACCTGCATGGTAATCGAGTCACGGCAATTAAAGGAATCGTCCTAAAATAACGTCCGCCACACCATTCTTTCGTTTAAAAACGTCTCGTTGCTCTCCTCTGTCTCCAGGTGAGGCCCAGATTCCTCGGCCTGGACTCGCAGGCCCGATCCGCCCCACAGGAAGGTCCTCGAGCCCCTGTCTGAAGCAGGCGGCACCGAGGACAAAGATGACATGCGCCCTCCGTCAGGGAGCGCGGAGCCCGGCGGAGAAGTATCCAGAAGCGTCCACCAGGGCACCGCCACGGGGAACCCAGACAGGACCGAAGGTCCAGGCCACGCACCGCAAGCTCCGAGGCCTGGCTCCCAGGTCGGCCGTTCGGAGGTGGCTTTTGGGCTGACAGCGCCTCCCCGGCAGCTGTCTAGAGGGCGCCGTCTTGCCAGACGGCCACGTCTGGGCTCCAGAGCCCTCCCTCTCGCCCTCCCCGGTGCTCCCCTCGGGCCGGCGCCGCGCCCTCTGCTCCCGCTGCCACCAGGAGACCCCAGGTTCCCGCAGCCGCGGCGCACGGCGACACACACGCTGGAGGCGCCAAGGGCCTTGCGAGACCGTTGGCGACGCCGTCAGCCGGGGTTACCCAGTCTCGACACGGAGGCTGTTCTGGACGCCTCTGCACGCCCGGGGCCACCTGACGCCTCTTCCACACGACGCTCCGCAGGGGTCCGTGAACGACAGCTGAGTACCAGCCGGATCACGTTCCACCGCAACGCCGAAGTCACGGGCCTGGCAGCAAAAACACCAACCGGACGCCAGCCTCGCATCGCAACGCACGATCCGATCCCGGCTCACGTCCACCGGCCCATCGCGCTCAATCAACCTCCCTCTCCCTCTCTCTGTCCCTCCCTCCCTCTCTCCCTCTCTCTCTCTCTCTCTCCCTCCCTCTCCCTCTCCCTCTCTCTATTTCTCTCTCTCACACGCACACACACGCACACACACACTTATTCCACCCATTCTCTCTCTCTCCAGTTCAAAGCCTAATAAATGAAAACAACCTCGTCCACTTCTAAGCAGAGGGCAAATAGGCCTCGTACCTAACGTGTGATTAAGCAGCAACACCAAGCGACCCGGAGTGGCGAGACCGTTGCTAATGAGTGTCGCAGAACACCTGGCTAACGGGACGGGGCCATCGGGTGACACACGCCTCTGATTCCTCCAGGATTTACAGTTCTGCGTCAGAAACGTGCATGCCGCCAACCTCGCAGGCGCCGCCACCGACACCTGCCACCACCGACACCTGCCACCACGCCTCGCTGCCGCCCGCCTCAGGCCGTCTCGCTCCCCTCACTCCACACAGGCGTGAGGAAGACTCCGGCCCACCTCTGGTTTGTTAACACAGCAAATAAAAATGAATAAAGATGAACAAAAAAGAAATAAAGACATTTTAAAATTACACCTTTTACCCGTTCTGTGTGTGTGTTCAAACAAAACTCTACGTCCTGACACACGCTATTCCATCATTTGGCAAAGTTGAATGAGGTCTCTGCTTCGAGTCCAGCTCTTGCCCGTCCACGTGCATTTGCAAGGCACTGGTCTGCTCTGTGCCGACGAGGGTCAGTCCGTGGGCCCGTCCACCACGGAACGTTTCCGCAGTCACCTCTTCCTCTGGCGTCGCTGGAAGCCGAGGCGAGCACCCTCCAGGCTCAGCGCGCGTTTGCCGTGGCTGCTTCTTACTTCTTGGATGATCTTATACGTGTCGTTGAGGAGAGTCTCACAAACACATATGATTTAGGGAGGACACACTGGACCATGACACAGAGGGTACAAGTCCTAACCCACTCTACCAAGAACTTGCTTTGTCACGCCTGACCCATCCCTCTGAGCCTCCGTTTTGTCAAGTAGCAAATTCAGGTATCGGATTACCTGGTCTGCAAAGTCCCTTTCAGTCTCAAAAGTCCACTCAAGTCCAACTTCTTGTGCAATAAACAAACAATAAGGCATGCTGCCTAACCTCAGCGTGACTGACATTCTGATTCAAGCCCCTGGCAAGGGGCGGTGGGGGTTAGAGATCGGGCAGACACCCCCGCAGGGCAGAGGCTCAGTGGTGACGCATGGTGGAGCCCGAGGAGGCTTCACGAAAATCTTCATGAGGGACTGCACCAGCACGGAACGGTCCGCCGCCGGTGAACTTGAACTCTAATACCAAGAAGGAAAAAGCTTTGATTTGCTTCGAATGACACGCCAAACATCTGGCCGACCTCGCAGATAAACTAAGTTAATGCTTCTGGGTTTGTTGTTTTCTGAACTATCTATATAGATGGTGTAATGTAATTCTCTAACACTGAAATTTATAATTATTTGTCTCATCAAAGTAGCACAGGGACTGTCATGTGTTTAAAGTTATTCTCAGTTTTATAACTTAGCCCCCTTTAACCTTTTCCATATAGATATTTCTCTTACATTAAAAAAGAAGGCAGTCATTTACACTTAGACATTATTTCATGAAGTATTTTATGCAGTTATTCCTATTACAAATCAACACTGAAAAACGTGTGAGCTATAAGCCCATTACTTATTCACACTTTTATTTTTAGTAAACAACTATATGAATGGTAATTTAATAAGCCTGAAAATTTGTCTTCTCAAAGAAAAAATTATGTCCTCGTACTGAAAACACTCCATCCGAGTTCTCATCGTGGTTCTGCGATTCAGTAAGCAAAAGCCACACCTCATTTTGACTATCTTCCTAAAAGATTATGATACGTAACAAAAATTATTGTACAGTCATAGTTACCAGCAAGAAAATGTCATACCCAAAGGGGGGACATTTGTTAAGTAACAATAAACATGATGACTTCTAGCCCTCACTCTGTCACCACCCAGCAAATGCGGGCTCAGGGTACCCACCTGCCTTCTCAACGCCCTTGCTACCCACCTGTCTAGTAACGAAAGTGTGTCCGTTCCTCCAGCGAATCGTTACAAAGAGATACCTCGTCCAAACCTCTTTCGTCATATTTTCATATAGCTATGCAGTTAAAATAACAGGTTGCAGTGTGAATCTTGAATAAATTACTTTAGAATAAATAAAATATTAGCAGCATACTGATTTTTAATTAGGACAGAACTAGTTAATTTTCTAATGGCACTACTAATTTTTTCTCTGTAATACAAAGTCTTTTCAATAGTAGTTACAAATGCATGCTTAATTTTTAACTGAAAATCCAAAATAAAAAGGGGAAAAAAATCTACAAGGCGCCCTATTGCCATGACTTTTAGGGTTTCTAAATTCTGTTTATGTGAACTCTGCCAGTAAAATGCATACAAATATGTGTTCTGATATCTCAGATTTCCATGGATAACTTCTCAAAACATCATAGCAGAGTGAGTGGTAAATAATTTCCAGATTACAGATGAAAAACTCAAAAGAGAAAAGTTATATGATTTATCCAAGATGCCATAAGGAGAAAATAATAGAACTCAGATTTCCTGATTCATAAATCAGTATTAAGCCCAGTCTGTTTTGTATGTGTTTACTCACAGGCACACACACGCACACACACACACACACACACACGCACGCAAACACGCCAAGCCCTGTGTAACCACAGCTTCTTCCTGGAAATTGAAGGATTGCAGAAATCTGCATAGGAACAAAATTTTCTCAAGCTCTGTAAAGCCACAGTTCAAGGCTAAGGTTTCATGGGCTGTGAGAGAGTTCTCAAAACCACAGAAAAACTGTGTTTAGCTCAAAACGCCACCGCATCCTGGAGAGTTCTGAGCAAGCCTCAGGTCCCCCAATCCTTAGTTTTCCTCCGTGAAGGATTCTGCCATTAAAGGAGTTCTCTCATGCATCTTATTTTGCCAAGGATAATACTTCTGGCCAGGACAATCCTCAATTTTATTGAGAAATAACTGACATACATCACCGTATAAGTTCGAGGCATGCAGCATGATAGC
>JAQQSQ010002761.1:0-10327 GCA_028627145.1 Eidolon dupreanum | reverse complement strand
AGTCATTTATATTTAGCAGCAACTTGGTAGGAAAATATAAGATAAACAGGAGTTTAGGAAACTTGTTTCTTACTTTCAAAATTTAAAAGCACAAATAAGAACTGCATCGTGACCGTACAATTTGAATATGCAGAGTCACTCAGACAACTTCCTTGCAGAACAACTTTTATTACAATGGCATTTTGTAAAATGAGATTTTTATATATAAGTATGGCTCAAATATTTACATTCTCAGAGGATGTTTTTTGAAGGACTTTTTTTTTTTTAAATTCAGCCCCTATGAAAGGAGACCATCATCTCTCACATCTCTGGGTGCCTGCACTCGGCCCTGGGGGTGTGTGCCACCCACACTCGTGCTTACAGTGGCACAAGACAAACATTTGAGAATGGCATCCAAGGCTGTGAGGAAGAGGGATCGTTTTTAGAGGACACACATCAAAATAAGACAAAGAACATTCTGTATCCTTCGTACATCTAAAGATGTTAAGAGCCAAATCCAGTAAAATGTTTGTGGATCATATTCACGTAGTTTGAAATACACCTCTGAGTTTCTGCCCCCAAAGCCGGGAATGGATTTCCCTCAGTAAAAGCGCCCCATGGAAAAGACTGAAAGTTCAGACTAGCGTTTCCGAATACGAAGCCTCAGCCTCAGGAATACATGGCTGCCCTTCACAAACCCATATTCATGGAGTGTCCTTCTCTGCCACTATTGTTGGAATATGGGTTTGGAAAGAAGGCCAGAGCTTGCAGCATCACTTTTTGAGGGCTGCCATGTTAGGTTCCGCCTAAGTTCCGCTAAGGAGAGGGCTCGGTGTCCCAGAGACCAGGCTGGGATGGCTGCAATCATTGTTAGTATAAGCTTTATGCATGGCTAGATCAACTTCCATTTTAGGGTCATTCTTCTCAGAGCCTCTTCTTGCATGCTCAGCACTTCACTTTCTTAACCACTGACAACTCTACCTGATAGAGAAACTCATGATGGAGAGTACCTTTTGAAAGCCAAAAGCATCAGGCTAACGGATTCTGGGTTCTGGACCCAGACCAACAGATTCCACATCTGAAATCCTATGAGCCTTCTCACCCGAGCTAAGTATAGTGCATATCAAATAAATATAAAAAGTAAAGGTTTTGTCTGAATTACTAACAACATAGCCTTGTTGAGGAAGGATGGGTGAACACATCAGCCTTCACATTACATGGTGGCTGTCCTGGTGACTTGTTCCTCATACTGGCAATAGTGAAAACTGAAAGTCCAGGCCTATAAGCAGAAACCCAAAAAGGGCCCCAACTTCCTTCCCACCCTCCAGGGCTCCGTGCTGGTCACTCTGTCTGACATCCTGTAGGCAGAGGTCCTGCTTTACCTGCCCATGCTGCCGCACACACAGTGCCAGCCCAGTCCCCACCCCCTCCCTCACTTCTCCTGTGCCAGTGGAAGCTTCGTTTTGGTCAGAGCAAGATGTTGGCTGTAAAGCAAGCAAGGCCATCTCAGTTAACCCCACTACCCGCTGTTGGCCGTGCACTACTCTTGGCCATGAGGAGTGACAGGATGTCTGCTAGAAAAAAGAGATGTGGCGAGAGGGTCTGGTGTGATGTCTGCGGAATCGGGCCCACAGAGAGCACATGCACAGTAAAGTGCGGAGCCCCTGGACTTTTCATGTGGGACTCGGTTGTGAATTAAGCTAGTTTGAGGCAAGTTTTCTATTACCTGCAGGCCAAAGCACCTTAAAGGACACATCTATGTAAGGTCTATGTAAGGTGAGACGTCATTACTCAACAATAAATACTTTTCAGGCCAAAGTTAGTCAAGCACACGAAAAGTTCCAAATCTGTTCACTGTGGCCTTTTAGTTAATAAACTGTACAATACAGAGGAATAAACTGCAGAACTGAGCTTCTGATTGGAATTTGGGGTTACTTCATACCATTTCTGGTTTCTAATCTTGGCCACAGTCTGGTCAACACATTTTATCAACCACTTGAATGAAGGCATTAAGTTATAGTTATCAAATGTGCAGGTGGCCAAGGCTGAGAGCAATTGTTAATAAACTAAATATCAAATTAAGGATTTGAATATTTGAGCCAAATTTATTTACATATTAAAAGAATAATTTGCTGTAATCAAATGGGATTTATATATTCAAGAACTATGAAGGTATCTTAGCATTAAGAAATCCAGATTATTTTGAGGGTGACCTTAGGAGATCGCATCGATAGGTCAAATACAAACTGCCATGGAATTATTCCAATAGCTGTCACAAGGGCATTGACAAAATTCAACATCTACCACTGACTGGGGGTAAACTTGGAGTAGGCCAGGGACAGATGTCTTTCTCCTTAACATGGTAATTGTCTCAGACCGACAGCTGAATCTTGCATAAGATCAAAACACTGGGGACACCACCTTAAAAATTAAGACCCGCAAAATATACTTTATTAGGTAGCACCATCCTGTAAGTCAGACCAATATAATAAGTAGTAAGGAGCATTTTTAAGGTCTTATACATATAAGCTCAGGCACCCTCTCCTTTAACCCTGACAACTTCGTGAAGCAAGTACTGTCATTTGTTTTACAGATAACAAAGCTGAATCCTAAAGAAATTTGATAATATCTCATTGATAGTACGAGGTAGAACTTATATTTAACTTAGATCTCTTCATTACTGACATGGAACAGAAGGGACCTGCCAACCTGTTAGAAAGAAGGAAATACAATTGTCATTACTTATAAGATAATGTGATTATATACCCCAAAATATGCAAGACTGGAAGATATGGTAAATTTACTGCACACGGGATAATTATTTACATTCATTTAGAAATAATGTTCCTACATAACCACAATAGTTTTTAGAAAATATAATGAGAGAAAATCCTTTTCAGAACAACAAAAGTCAAAGAACTAGTAGAAATAGCTTTAACAAAATTTGTGGAATCTATATGTTGAGGCTACAGTAACTTCAGACACAGTGACTAAATGGAGAGAGATTCTATTTTTTGAATGGGAAAAGTTAGTACTATAAAAGCCTTCCCAAATTAATGTATAGATTAAAATAAATTACATCAAAACCTCAATGGAATCTTTTGAAACTTGAATAGTTCAAATCTCATCCAGAAATATAAGCTGACCAAAAAACAAAACAAAGCAAAATAGCATGAGACTCACCCCCCAGCACTAGATATTATGGTGGATTTTAAAGTATCCATAATCAAGCTAGCATGAACTTGAGTAGAGACACAAGGGAGCTTTTTGCACTATTCTTGCTACTTTTCTGTAAATGTGAAATGACCTCAAAATGAATAATATTGTATAAAAACAGATCAGCACCTGGGTCTATTATACTGCAGAGACTGACTGATGTGTCCCAATGTATCCTAACTCCAAGGTCTCTGGGAGTGGTTACCACAGGAGCCTGTCACCTCTGGGCAGCAGGACAGGAATGTGGAGTACCCACTTAGGGGCCAGGGCTTCCTTGTTGTGTCAGGGAGGGGGAGCTCCTGGAGAGTGGGAGCTGGAAGTCCTTGCCATGGAGTATCCAATGAGGCCAGTAGACTAAACAGTCACTGAGAAAAGCTATGTATTCAGGAGTTAAGTTAGAATTTCCACCTTCTCATAAAACTAAGAATGGAGGCCAACAAATCCTCCTTGCAATAAATGTGAAGCTTCAAAAGCACTTAGGTATTTGTAGCAATAAAAAGAACTTTGATACGATGATTCACATGGAAGATGGGAGAATGGATAGACAGACAGACATGTAGAAAGAAAGATGGATTGACAAGATTAAGCCTCCCTGATGTCAAGGAAGGGTTTTGAATATTTTGACTCTGCAAAATTCATTCTCCTATACAACCATCCTGACCCTTGCATTTGGAAGTGACAAAAATCTGTTTTTTCCCAGACAAGCTTATACCATTTTTCATCATGCAAACCTGACTTCAGCATCTTCTCATCAACCTAATGTGAATTAAGTCCACACAAGAGATACACTTGCATCTTCCAGCGTGTGTCAGACTCCTTCATAAGGAATGTTCAGGTTAACTAGGTCAGTGGAAACAGGTAAGTGTACCCTGAAGGCAACCGGGGCAGGAGACAGACTCTGCAGAAGCCCAGTCAGTGCCCAGGAAGGGCCTGGGCAGGCCTGGATCACAGGTCCAGTCAGCTGTGCTGCTGCAGAGGGTTGCAGAATGCCACCAAAGCAACACCTGTGCAGAGCTCCTCAAGACGACTCTTTTCGTGGCGATTAAGAAAGCAGACCCTCGAGAGTCACATGGAACACATGCAAATGCCTTGTTTTAAAGTTCCTTTGTGACCACCAACCACCTCAAAACCTCGCTTTTGCAATTCTTTCTCCAGATGGTTCCTTCTGATGTCTCGGCTGCCTGGGGAGGAGGGTCACAGCCACACTGCTAACACGTCACGTGTGTGACACGTTTGCTTCACCTTTCTGTCAAATGTGATCTAAAATGTTTAGCATTTAAATAGATAATTTTAAATGATAAAAATAAATAATTATTGTTTTAGAATAAACGTTTTAAAAGAAAGTAAAATATTAAGGATGAGACTTGTTGCATGTTATTCCAAAGGTAGGACTTGGCCCAAATTTTGAATTACTAGAAACTGATACTGGCTCAAAGAGAAAAAACATTCTAACTAGAGCTATTTGTAATAAAACAGGTTGCCTGTCACTGGTATAAATCAAGGAGAGATATCTGTCTACCAAGCTACCTAAAATAATCACATGTAATGAGTACAATCTATTTTCAATCCTTTTCACATACTAATTTTATTCTCGCAACTCCAGATGTTAAGTATTGTTAGAACAGGCAACCTCTAAAATCCTAACTCTGAGTCACACACTCCGTCACATCTGCTCCCCTACTCTCAAATTTATCTAGGTCTATTCCAATATGGACCTTACACATCAACTTTGATTAAAAATACTACCTTTGGGACTACAGGTTAAACACAGTGAACTAAGCACACACATTTATCTCTGCTTCTTACCCACTCAAAAAGCTACAAAGGATTTTTTCAAAGGAATAAACAAAGAATAAATAAAAAAGAATAAACTTACAAGGACAAAGAGAACAAGAGAAGATGACACCAAGTGCTGTCAAGAACATTTTGGAAGCTGGAGAGGAGACAGACAAAAGTTGTCTGACTTAGGCTTCTGCTTTTTCCACTCTATTAACTGCCTGCAAAGGGGTAAATGCGGAAAGTGATAGAAACAAGCCACTTAGCACTCTAGAACGCCCCCTATCTCCCCATATCTTGGGAACTGGATGCAATGGGTTTCCTGGAGGTGGCAGCGCTGAACAGTTCAAATTCTGGATGTATAATGGTGGGAGTCCCAGAGTCCTCCCATGAGTGTAGTTATTGTTATTGTTGGGTTAAGTCTATTATGTTGCTATTTATTTTCTCCATGTCTCCTCTCTGTTCCTCTTTTCTCGTCCTCTTTTGGGTTAATCAAACCATTTTCAGTATTCCATTTTATCTTCACTAATGACTCTAGCTATACCTCTTTATTGTTTTAGTAGTTGCTCTATGGAATTAAATATGCATCCTTGACTCATCGTGGTCTACTTTATTGTTATCCCACTTCATGTATAATAAAAAACATTACAAGAGTATAATTCCATTTCCTCCTCCCCACAACCTTTGTGCAACTATTGCAAAGATTTTATTTCTACCTACATTACATTGTGATTTAGTAACCTTTGTACACTGATTCTTTCAATCAAATGTCTTGATATTGCCTTTCTTCCTTTGAGAGGGGGGAAAAGACAAAGCCACAGTTACTGGGAAGGTAAAGCATCTGCAACAAATATTCCTTAAATTATAGAAGTGCTTCTACTTTTATTTTTGGAAGAGTACTCAACACTTTCTCTTTTATGAACTCGGTGTCAAATTTGCATAAATGTTGAAGTAACAATGTTATTTGCAGCTTTTTCTTCTTTCCAAATGACTTTTCCATTGGAAACTTGTCCAGAAAGTTAAAGGAACCACATCTCTTAACCAGAACAGAACATTTTGTATAGCAAAACAAGAGAGAAATTTCAAACTAAAAAGTGATTACATCACAGGGTTCAGATTTGACACCTACTGAGTCGTTCCAAAATTTAGTCTTAAATATTCTCTAGTTTCAAAGGCAAAGAATGAGAACAGAGAATCTTTTAAGCAATTATAAAATAAACCAAAGGCATCAAAATTTGATTCTGTGCTTTCCAAGTGACATCTAGGTTACAAAATTACTTAAATTTTATTTATATAAAAATCAACCTCAATTACTCTAGTGTGGCAAAATAGAGTTTTTAAAATTGGACATATTCTATAAATCTGATATTTGTGACTGAGCAGGTGCAACGTGGGGGAACAAGCTTCACTGGCAAATGGGAAGGCTCTTTTCACACACCTTATAAAATATGAGAGTCAACAATACTTCAAAAAGGCACTTCCTAAAAAGTAAGGTATGATTTCATTCTCCTTTTAATGTGAATGTCTATGTGCCTCTCAAAAGCTGAAAATCCAGAAGTTTTTTTCCCCCTTAAAATTATTGTGTATATCTACTCAAGGTTGATTATATTATAAAGAATTAATGGATATTTTAAAAACTCGTTGTTAGTTGTGTTTGCTGTAAAACTTTGTGCCATCAACAAGAAATCCACTCAACCAATACCTAAATTCTACACCAAGTTTTTTCTAATATATTTCAGCTTTTGGTGAAATTGTTTCTGACAAATTGAGAATAGATGGATGATCAATGAGACACAAAGGGATTTTAAAAGAGAAATATATAAAAAGTACAGAAAAAAATAAATTATTCAATCTTAGAATATTGATATTTTTGCGTAAATTGTGGTTATGCAGGTGTAGTAACACATTTTGTAATCATCTTGGTCTTTGTTTAGGCTGTTTTTAAGAAATGCTTAACAGAACTTGTTCTACTATATATTCCTGGTTACATTTATAAGCATTTACTACTTTGATTTTGTAGGTCAGATTTTTAAGTCTGCTCTGTTAGATGTCTGCAGTTTAATTGAGCATGTAAGTGGTATGAAATTATTAGATGGATTTTTAATCACTGAATGTTAATAAAAAACATTAAACAAAAAATAAAATAAAAGTGACTGTTTTGTAATTGTTTTAATTTCTGTAAGCTGAGTAAAGATTTAGAGGGGAAAAAGGTGCCTAGAAATAGTTAATTTTAATATATGGGATCATAATTAAAACACGAGGACATGAAAGTATGGCTTCCCAAATACAAAAGCACTTCTTGGGAATGAAAGCACTAATAACTTCCTCCAAAATGATAGTCAGTGATATCTACTTTAGGACTACAGGGCTAAGCAAAATGAAACAGAAATGAGAATATATACTATCAAAAAATCAATGTGTCCTTATGAAATTCAGAAGACTGCAGTATCTCTGGTTACCAGAACTTAAGAAACTGAGTGTCTTAAAAACCTAATAATTTTACAGACCATTAACACATTAACATGAAAACTGATCCTTTGCTAATGCAGAAATGTCATTACCACTGGGAAAAGTTCTGTCTAGTGTTTTTCCATGTTTTGGAAAGTAAAAATATCTAGGTCTAAACAATTTAAAAATTTTTAAACTTTCAGTCAAGAAAAAATTGGTTTGATCAGATTATCTATTTTCTTGGCAAATATGAAATCAACTCTTTAAGAAAAATCATTAAGAAATGTCACATAAACTTACTGACCAAAAAAAATCCATCATTTCAAATAATTTTCCCATATAATGTGTATGCTGAAAATGAAACAATCATTGATCCTTAAACAGAGATGTTTTCAATGAGTATCCTTCTACAGGAGGAAAAAACTTACCAAAATCAATTCAGGAAAAAATACTTACCAAAATAAACTGTTTATTAGCCATACCGCATTTCTCAACAACTTGACAGAGAACTGCTAAAAATAAAAAGTGAAAATAAAATGAAAATGAATTTAAAATGAGACTCAGATACTAGAAACTAATTTAAAAAAGAAATCATCAGAAAAGAGAAAAAGTGAGACTCAGAGAGATCAAGTGACAAGGTTAAAAAACAAAAAGCTCAGATTTGGGGTAGGGTATGGCAGGGGGAACCTACATGCTCTGTATGTCCTGCTGAAGGCCTGTAGCTCCAGAATAGAGATGAGATGGATAGAAATAAAATATCTATTTGCAATATTTAAACCAAAAAGTATTAAAAGAAAACAGACTCGAGGCCTAAAAGCCATGAAAAAACTACAGGAAATCAATGAAATAAAATAATCTAAAGCTAAAATTCTTCATTGAGCTCCATATACAAATCTTTTGGACCACAGCTTCATATTAAAAATTAATCAAAAATTTTAAAGCTTTCTGAGTATTAGCAGAGGACTGCTACAATGTGTATGTATGGATGGATAGATGGACAGATGAACAGATACAGATACATATAACCTCAAAACATTTATTTGTCATTCACTACTTTACAACAATTCTTCCAATCTCATGGGGACAGTGGGGATTTTTGTTAAAGTCCAAGTAAGGAATAAGTAAAGAGAAAACTATATTTAGAGTAAGAATCCTTTAATAACTATATTCATTTCCAGAGAACCATAAATACAGAAATTTCAAGCAATAAATGTAACAGTAATATTTTCCTTGGATACAGAAAGCACCTACTTTTGCATAACTTAATGAGCAAACACTTATCAGAAAGCAGCAGTGGGAAAAGCTACATAACAGAAGAAAATTACAAGTAAAATGAAAAATTATTTAACTACTGAGATTCACACTCCAGGTGTTCTGTCACAGGTTGAATGGTAAGGTTGGAGAAAACAGTTCAGCTTCGGGCAGCAGCCGTCTGAGGTTGCTCAGATTGGAGCTGTTTCCCAAGATACTCCCTAAAAAAACAGGCATAAAATAACAGGGTAAATTAGAATTTAAATGACAAGGAGTCTCTTTCAAAATTGAGACACAATATATATTGTCAGATACTTTAACATCTAAAAATTAATAAACTAGCCCTAAAAAACAAATCTTTTCAAAATTTCAAAAGTATATATACTATATGAATTCCAAACACAAGTCATTACACACACAAACAAGAAACTTTTAGTACAATTACAAGGCAATGTAATTATTTCTCGGGTAAAGTCTGCTTTCCTGTTTAGGTAAAAGCCTTGTTTACTACTGCTGCCACTTCTGCAATCTAAGAAGTTTAAAAATCAACTTAAGTATGATTCCAGGGAAGTGGACTAATACATGAAAACCACACTTCCTGATGTTAGATTTAAGTATCTATACTTAGGGATGAAAGAAACACAAGAGCACATAAAACAAACCATTGAAAATCACATTTAATCAGAGCTGCTTGTTATGGAGCACTTACTACATATGGCACAGTCTAAAACCTTCACAGAGATGAGGCATTTATAGATGTGGGCATCACGTTGTCCTTCAGAAAATAAATTAAACATATACCCACTATTGTTATGTGTATACTCCACTCTAAATTACATACAGGTATCACTTTAATTCCAGCACAGAAAACAATCTCTTTCCTATTTCCTGTGGAGGATTTGCCCAAACTCTTGTTTTTGAACTACTATTTCAGACAAGAAAAGAGAGTTTTAAAACAATATTTAAAAGGTTCCCTCTTATAAAA
Organism: Eidolon dupreanum; assembly: GCA_028627145.1. Taxonomy (NCBI): domain Eukaryota; kingdom Metazoa; phylum Chordata; class Mammalia; order Chiroptera; family Pteropodidae; genus Eidolon; species Eidolon dupreanum. The sequence goes on along the minus strand of JAQQSQ010002761.1, from coordinate 672 downwards.
AGAAAAAAAGCATGAGTTTTTGGATAGAGACCTAAATCTACATTCCAGCTCTGCCACTTCATGGACGTGCTGGCTCCAGGGCTGTGGGACGAAGACACTTTGTAATGTTAATCGAGGGCTAATGCGGCACTGAGGGCGAAGCACCTGGACCAGAGACAGCAGGGTCCTTCCTACACAGGGTCCATGTCACCCCTTCCTCTCCTCATCAACTAGTGTTTCAACCTCTCCTGGTCTGAGTACCTCCAGAAAATGATCTGTGGGGGCTACCAGTGTTTACTAATAAATGTGATCCTGTCTTTCTCCAGAGGTACAAAACAAGGGGAGAGGGGTGATCTAAGTGTCTTACTGCTCTGCTCTCCCTCCTCTGATATCACACCTTAGCTCAAAGTAATCAAAGCTGTGCAGCAAGACTGGAATAGGAAAGAAAGAGGGCATTCCGTGAACTAGTGTAGGTGAGGTGTCAGGAACCCACCGGATGGCATGCAAAGGTGAGCTATGATCTAAAATACTGTAACACTGACTGAAACATCCTATGCCATGAAAATGGCTTATGATCTTTTTAAAATCCTTATAGAAAAGTTCTTGTCAGTGACTCATTAATTTTTGGGAGTCACATTAAAGCCTATAACGTATTCTTATGTTAACTAGGCACTACTCAGACATAATTTAGAC
>JAQQSQ010002760.1:0-10328 GCA_028627145.1 Eidolon dupreanum | reverse complement strand
CCCCCCCCCCCAACCGCAGCGCCAGCCTGACTCGGTGGCTGTTCCCCCCAGACCCACAGGGCTCCAGGTTTTCTCTGCAGGGCCCGGCCCCCTCCCCCGGGGCCTCCTCCCCCCACCCCGAGGGGCCGCTCCTGCGTGGGTGCCTGCCAGCCTCCCAGGTGCCCCGAGGCGGGTGCAGGCCTGGAGCCCGCGCTGGCCCGGGGGCGCTTCCGGCCTTAGCGGCGCAGCCGCCAGCTCCCCGCTGCGGCCCGCAGCGCCCTGCGCCCCGCTGCGCCTTCACGGGGGCGCGGGGACCGACACCTTTGCCACTAACCACTCCGGTTTGTGTTAATAACCATGAACGACGTGTTAATCGAAAGCCTGACAAAACGAACTAGCGTGTCACAAAATTTAGTTTTATCCCACACAGTGTTCGCTGCAGTAATTACATTCTGGGGGTTTCCCCCAGCGGGTTTGTCATAAAAACGACTAAATATTGAAACACAAATCTCCCCACACCACTGCGGCAGACTTCGCTGTCGTAGGGTTTCAGGGAAAGGGGATGACTGTATAACACCGCCGTGGGATACTCTTGAGCGTTAGTAACAAGGTAACCACGCGTTTTCCCTGGTCTCCCGCTCCTGCGGGGCGTCTGGCCCGTTGCGCCCCCTAGAGACTCGCGCGCGACGCGCATTTTCTCCCTCCGCGAGGCCAGGCTGGGGTTGGGGAAGCGGGGCGGAGGGGAAGCGAACCGGACCAGCCAGCCCTGTGTGCCACTGGACTAAACAGAAGCGGACCTGCGACCTCAAGAACCTCTCCAGACAGATCCCGGCTCTGATTTCAGAGTCAAGTTTTCGTGGTTATTTCAGGAATAAATGTGACCTTGGGAGCTTCGTTGCGTTTCCTTTAATTTTCCAGTGAAATCGGAGCCCCTGTTCTAGGCTGTCAAAGCAGATAACGCGCAGCTGCCAGGTGGGCACCGAGAGGCTATGGGCCGGTGGGGGGGGGGGTCAAGGTGCCACTGGCCCCAGCGCTGGGGCCCTTGGGGAGCGAGGGGATGCGCTCTGCGGGCCGGGGCGCAGGCTCCTCTTGTCTTCATCCCCTTCCTGGTGGAGCCTCGATTGTCACACCTGTTTTATGTTTATTCATTTACTATGAGAACATTGGCCTTTCCACTCTAAAGGGGTATAGATTTACACACACACACACACACACACACACACACACACACACACACACACACTGGCTGGATGTCAATCTCACTTACCACTGCCGGTGGGCTCGCGGGGTGTAGGGAGAACGCAGGGCGCCTGATTCGCTGTTTCCGCAGCAAACTGCAGGAGGCCTCTCCATGACGCCGGTCCGCCTCCTAGGGCGGGTGCGCGACCTCACCAGCCCCGTCCAGGGAGTCCGCTCCGCTGCGGCCTCCGGGTTCCCAGGGCTGACCCCTGAACTCTTCCTAAGAGCCAGGGGGTTGCGATTCCCAATTCGATCCTGGACCACGGGCGCCCTCTGTCGGTCATCTGGAGAAGGGACGCTCAGGCGACACTGAAAAGACCCGCCAGGCGCAGGCGACCGCGACTCGTCCCGGGGCTCAAAGGGTTTAGATTGCGCAGGACACGGGAACCCCAAAGTCTCTCACCAACGCCCCGGAGGGAACTTAGTGCAGGAATACTAAGTGATCGGAAAAATGATAGCGAAAATCACCCATTTTAAGGGCTATTTGATTATTAACTACACTTGCGCGGTGCACGCTTCGTCCTCTTCATCATTCTTTTGTTGTGGGTGGGAACTAGTTGACAGCGTCGTCAGGAGAATACTCGAAACAGGTCAAACCTTTGACAAGCCCTGCTCAGGACCCGTTTCCACTGGCGACCTGCGGGGGGCGGCAAGCGTGAGCCTTCCGCGCTCTGAGACGTGACACTGGAAAGGGCATAGGCCACGTGCGCAGCCGCAGCTGCGCGCTTGTGGCGTCGGGGGTACGAACGGCCCACCAGGTGCACGTAGCACCCCGGGTCCTTGGCTCCCCGAACCACACGTGAACCACGTCGCACTCAGAAATGTGTCACGAATTGCTCGACGCGAGGACCTGAGTTTTGGAAGCTTTCCAAAGCACACAAGGGTGCGGAACGGCGAACGCCGGTTCCCCCGACAGGCTCGCCGCGGCGACCTCACCCAGGGGCGCCGGCGGACCAGGGCGGCTGAGGCTCCAGTTTGGCCCAAGGCGGGCGGGGGCACTGCAGTGGCTGGGGCGGCCGGGGTCACCGGCAGCGCCGGGGTGGCCGAGGCACCAGGGCGGGTTGGGGATGGGAGAGCGGGTTCCGGAGGACCGCGGGGTGGCGGGGCGCCAGGAGGCCACGCGCGGCGCAACCCCGCGCTGGGCCCGCCTACCCAGAACGAGATACAGGACCCCAGAGCCTCGTCTGCGCCTGCCCGCCCCCGGCTCCCCCCACCCCCGGCGCGCCGTTCCGGGGCGTGTCCTCCGCCGCCTCGGCTTCTATATAGCGGCCGGCGCGCCCTGGCCGTCCAGATGCGAGCGCAGCGGAGCGGCACGGAGGAGTCCCCGCCACCTGTCCTGCTCCCGCAGCCTCCCGCCTCGCGCTGTCACCCCGCCCCCGCGCGCCCCAGCCGTCAGAGCAGCGGGACCCCGCGGCGAGCGTCATGCAGCGGACGCGCCCCGCACTCTGGGCCGCGACGCTGACTGCGCTGGCGCTGGTCCGCGGGCCGCCGGTAGCGCAGGCCGGCGCGGGCGCGGCGGGCGCCGGCCCGGTGGTGCGCTGCGAGCCCTGCGACGCGCGCGCTCTGGCCCAGTGCGCGCCCCCGCCCGCCGCGCCCGCGTGCGCCGAGCTGGTGCGCGAGCCGGGCTGCGGCTGCTGCCTGACGTGCGCGCTGCGCGCGGGCCAGCCGTGCGGCGTCTACACCGAGCGCTGCGGCGCCGGCCTCCGCTGCCATCCCAAGCCCGGCGAGCAGCGCCCGCTGCAGGCGCTGCTGGACGGCCGCGGGGTTTGCGCCAACGCCAGCGCCGCCGGCCGCCTGCGCGCCTACCCGCTGCCCGCGCCAGGTGACCCGACCGCGCCAGGTGAGCCGCCCGCGCACGGCGAGCCTCCGCCGTGGCCAGGGCCGGGGACGCGCGGTGCCGCTCTGGGGACTCCGCTGCTCTCCGCGCTCCAGCGGTGGTTCATGGGGAGACTGAGGCGCCGCGAGGCGAGGGCGCTCGCCCAGCGGTCGCTCCGCAGCCTCTCTCTTACGTGCAGAGAGCTTGTAAATTGCACAGCGCTTTAGGCGAAAATGAGTCAAAGACGTCGTGGGGCGGAAAGGAGGGAGCAGATACCGAGGTTGGGGATCAACGGGAAGACCTTAGGCCGAGGGGCCGCGCAGCGCGGGGACGTGGGAGGGGACCGCGCCGCGGGCTCTGGAGCGCGGCTTGGGTTCCCACGAACTAGGAGCGAGCATGTCCACGCCGACGATGCTGGAGCCGGGCGCAGGCTGGCGGGTCTGGACCACGGAAGGTGGGCAGGCATTTTATAGAAAGTGGTACCTGTCTTTAAAAATAGTAACACTGGCACAGACTTACAGTTTGCCAAGCAGTGTCACTTCCTGGGCTGTCCCTGAACGAGCTAGGTGGGAATCCGGCAATTGATAACCTGACCTTAAGAAAGAAGTGACTCTACAAGGGCCCTCAGAGGCAGGGAGGAGAGTGGCCTGAACCCTGTATGTCACCTTCCGCGTCGTTTCCTTGGTACTCCCCACCCGCCCCCTGCCTTCATGGCCCTCAGACAAACGCCAGGAGCTGGGGCAGCAGGCGGCGTGGACCCACAGGCTTCGGCTACAGGAAGCGGCAGGGACGAAGTCCCAGGACTGTTTCCGTCTTAATCTGAAGCAGAAGGGCTGTGCCAGCTAATCCCCCCCACCACCACCACCCCGAAGGAATCAGGCCGGGACTGGGTGAAGGGCGTGTGTTGTGCCCGTCCAAATTTCAAGCAGGCTTGGCCAGCCTCACTTCCCCACGTGAGCGAAGTCCCCACGGAGCTGAAAGCTGGGGAAACTGCCCCACCTGTGTCCCCGCTGGGCAGAGCAGAGGGCCAGCCACAGCTGGGCGGGCAGGTGTGAGTCCCTTTATCATCCCGTGGCTGCAGATCCACCCCTCCCCCTCCCCCAGGCGAAGCTGTGTCCTTGCTGTCAGCGCTGGCCCCATTTCGTCCAGGATTGGTAGAAAGACAAAATTCCAATGGCCTGAGACATCACTGTTCAAGTCCCTCGAAACATTTGTCTCTGGCGAAGTGATGCCATTTGCTGCGTGTGCGTCTGGCCGTTCCAGCGTGTTGGGGACGTTAGAGTGACTGAGGCCGCTCTACTCACCGCCCTTTCCCGCGTATTAATGACCACCGCAGCTGGGACTGGCGTGGTTTATCACAAGGTCGTAGTGACACAAGTGACTTCCAAAACCCACACGTGTGGGGGGGGGGCGTACATTTAAATACAGCCAAAGGTTAAAATTATCTGTTGCTTAAAAAGAAAAGTTTCCTCTCCATGAATAAGTCATCAGGCATTAGAAAGAAGCCAAGGATGTTTAAGACATTACTCAGAGTTCTTGGAAAAGAAATGCAAATATGTTTATTTACATATCTTAGCATCTCCTTGCCCTAGAACCTCCCTGAAAAAGAAAAAGGAAGATTAAAGGAAATCAGAACCAAACCCCACCAGTTAAGTTCCTGTTCTGTGGGCGCAGGTCCAGAGCGTGTGCCTCCCTGCCCCAGGTCCCTGGGAGCCCAGCGCCCCTCTGTCTCCCGGACCACTGCCAGCGGGGACATGGCGACAGAGTGGGGGGAGCTTCCCCGAGCCCCCGCACCCCCGAGTCACCCTGCAGCTGGAGCACTTGCCCTCAGCCCTCGGAGCGCCCCCCACTCATTCTGCTCAGAGCTAGTGCCAGCAGCCTTGGCGGGCTTCCCAGTGGTGGCCGGCTGCCACCGTGAGGACACATCCCCAAGAGGGCAGAGGACAGGTCAGCTGAAGCGGGGCGCTGGGCACCCCAGCACAGCAGACTCAGGACCAGATGGCGAGGGAGGCATGGGGGCGCTCGGACGGAGTGAAGTGGCTGAATGACAGCTGCCTGGCTGCAGGGGCTGGAGGAGGATGGCGGCCCCCCGCCACCCCCCACCTCGCAGCTGCCCCGGGTCCTTCCTGGAAAAGGAAGGGCCAGCGCGCAGGCGCAGGCGCAGCAGAGCCGGGCGTTTGGGCGCGTTCCAGCACCTGCGTGGTCTGAGGCGTGGCTTTACCTCGGTGGCTGCCGTGAGGGGCGTGGCCTCTTCTCAGGGGGCACGAGCTCTGTGGCACTCGGGGCGCCGTCTGTCCCGTCACTCCTGTGCCCGCGGGGAGGTCGGCCTCCCGAGGAAAGTGCCCCAGGACGCAGGATCCGAGCTGGCTTCAGGGTGCCCAGCCAGAGGTGTGACAGCGGGCGCAGCCTGAGTCAGGGCGGGCGTCACTCGTCAGGGCTGCCCTCACCTGGCACTGCCGACTCAGCTCTCAGCGCGTGGGGGACTTGGGGTGGCCCTGCCTGGGGGGCTTCTGGATCTGCTCCCCGCCCCCGGGGGCATCCTGCTCAGCTCTGCACCCCCTGCTGGAGGAGGGGACGCCCCCAGCTGAGTAGCCCCTGCTTGTAACCCTTGTGGTGGCGGTCCACCGATGGGTAACGCGGTGTGCTGGTGACATCATGGAAGGATGGCTGGTCCCCTTGTGTCTCTCCAGGAAACAGCAGTGAGTCTGAGGAAGTCCCCAGCGCGGGGGCCGCGGGGAGCCCAGCGCTGCCCGGTACACACCGGGCGCCAGACTCCAAGTTCCACGCGGGCCACGCCAAGATGGACGCCATCAAAAAAGGACATGCCAAGGACAGCCAGCGCTACAAGGCCGACTACGAGGCCCAGAGCACCGACGCCCAGAACTTCTCCTCTGAGTCCAAGCGGGAGACGGAATACGTGAGAACCGGTCCTTTGTCCCTGTGATGGGCGGTGGGGGCGTCCCGGGGTGACACACTGGTCCAGCGGCGCTCCAAGGACCTGCGGGAGAGGGAGCCCCACCCACGCTTCACCCCCATCGGTCCCCCGGGCGACTCTGTCCCAGTCTCCGGGGAGAACCCGGGGCAGGGGGATAATGGCTGGTGTCCTCGTGGGAGCGGTGACCACTCACTCGGTCTGAAGCTGGGCCAGGGGACCGCAGCTCCGCCCAGCTCAGGCCGCGGGGCGCACGTCACCGCTGTCCCTGCCGTCCCCCACCGCAGGGGCCCTGCCGCCGCGAGATGGAGGACGCGCTGAACCACCTGAAGTTCCTGGACATGCTGAGCCCCCGCGGCATCCACATCCCCAACTGCGACAAGAGGGGCTTCTACAAGAGAAAGCAGGTGCGTGTCCCGCGGGGCCAGGCCCCGCACGCCGCCTCCTGGGGGTGACGCGCCGGAAAGGTCGGACACGCCGGAGACGTAGCCTCTGTGGACGACGATGACGTCACGGCAACGTGACCGTCGGAACTGGACGATTCCTCCACGGAGCCGCATGTCGCACACACGGCCCCGCCAGAGGCCGTGGTCTCCCGCGGCCTCACCCTCCTTCCGGCGGTCACTCCCCGTCACACCCCCCGTGGGCCCTGCAGGGTCGTGGCGGGCCGCGGGGCGGTGGGCCGTTCTCTCCCCATGTTCGGCCCATGGGGGGGACGTGTCCAGGGTCTCCCCAAGACCCTAAGGGACACGAACCCGCCTGCCCCGCCCTCCCGGAGAACTCGCACCAGCACAGACAGGCCTGCAGACCGACGCCCTGCACACGCGGCTGTGTGCCCTGCGCCCTGGCACCCGCCCCCGTCCTCGGGACCCCGCAGGGCCCCCGGGGTTCACGCTGGGTCCTCTGTGCTCCGTCCACAGTGCCGCCCTTCCAAAGGCAGGAAGCGGGGCTTCTGCTGGTGTGTGGACAAGTACGGGCAGCCGCTCCCGGGCGACGACGCCAGGGGCGAAGGCGACGTGCAGTGCTACAGCGCCGAGGGCAACTAGCTGCCGCGTAAGCACGGGACTGCGGGCGGGCCTGGGCGCCCTCCGGAGCCGTGGGCAGGAGGGGGGTCTCGGGCCGAGGGCCCGGAGGACAGGCGCAGGGCAGACCACGGAGGCCCCCAGCCCAGCTAACGGGAGGGTCCAGGGTCCGGCTCTGCGGACGCTTCACTTCCGTTTAAAGAACCAAAAACACATGAAGTTGACAGGTCCTTTGTCTTCACGGATGAACTTTTTTCATCCAAAAGAGCCCGTTAAAGCGGCGGTCCCCAACCCCGTGGCACCAGGGGCCGGTGCTCCTGTTAGCATCTCTAACACCCGCTGGTCCGAGGCGGAGCTGAGGCGAAGATGCCGGCGCTGGGGGCGGCTGCAAAGGCGGATGAGGCTTCCCGCGGCCGCCAGCCGCCCACCTCCTGCTGTGCATGTTTCTTAAGTTCAAAAATGTGGCTGTTTTTTTCCCTGTAAAATGCATTATGGATCTTCTGATAGTCTGTGGTGAACAGAATTTTAATAAAGTTTATTTAAATCTAATAGGAAAATGAACTTTTAAACCACCGTTTTTGAAGAATGTTAGCATGTTCAATTTTTTTTTTAATGAGAACGCTATTGGAGGAAAAAAGAATAAATGTATTTCCTTTCATCTCAAGATGAATTTAAGTAAACAGAAGAAAATTTCATTTTTTGTTGTGTTTGCTTCCTCATACGTTGGAAAAGATCATTGTGATTTTGTGGTGAATGCTGCAAGCATCGTATCTCTTTGGTTCGCGAAAAGTGGTAGAGTTATTTCAATGCATTTCTTTTTCTGTTTGTTTCAGTGAGTGCGGAGCTCCAATACACCTATTTTGCACCAAAGACTGCCAAGGACGTGATCAGCAGCTGGCTACAGCCTCGATTAATATTTCTTTTTGTGGTGAACAGATTTTTTTAGAAACCAAAGTTTGGAAAGAAATGTGTGAATGCCCGGGATTCTTTGAAACGGTAAACTCGAGCGTCTCGTCACGTTCCAGTAGTCACTGAAACAGCGTCATTTTTCTTGTTGCTTTCTTTAAAACCGCCTGTAAACGCAGACGCAGCCACCGCACCGCACGCCGTGCCGGGCGCCGTGTCGCCGACGCGGCCCGCCCTCTGCTCACGCCTTCGCAGCCGCGTTGCTCACAACGCACGCTTCGTCCCTCTGTGACATGAGCACAGGCCTCCCAAGGACAGAGCCCTGGCTCTGGCGTCCACGCCTCCGGGCGCAGCCGGCTGGAGCAAGGGCCTGCGACCCCCGACCCAGAGGCGTCGCCTGTCCTGGGGGCCCCTCCCTGCTCAAGAACCGGTGGAGAGAACGCGCCAGGGTCTGGCTTAGCAAAAAAAAAGAAAAAAGAAATGACCGAGCAGGGCCTGGGGAGGTCTGGCAACCTGTGGAGGTGGGTATTTCTGACCCTCCTTTGTCAGAAAATGGTGTTTTCCCACTCCAAAAATTCAAGGCCGGTGTTACTTTTGAGGATAAACTCCTCAAAGGCAGAGGAGGCTTATGTTCCTCTGTCACCCCCTGTCCTTGGCACAGTATAAAAAACGCTGATCGCATGTAACCGCAAAGACGGACGGAGGGCGCGGGGAGCGCTCGCTGCCCCCCACGCTTTTCTTTCCAATTCACACACATACGCAGAGAAAACTCCCTCGTGAGCTGTTCGCGCGCACCCGCCGCAGTCCCGACATGGCAGGGCCTGCTCGCCGCAGTCCAGCCGAGACGTCAGCCGCTCTGGGGACGAAACCCCGGCGCGGCCAGGGGGGCGTGGGGTGGGGGCTCGCTGCACCCTGAGGAGGCCCTGCCGCCCACGACACAGAGGGGTCCGCAGACGTCCTGCCACCTATGAGCTTTTCTTTATTTTTTTAATTACGTTTTTGGGAAAAAAAAATTATTTTTGAAAAGTTCGTCTTGCAATATATTTATAATTGGTAAATAAAGTTTTCACGGTAAAGAAACTCTCTCCCCGCGTCAGTGACTGGCTGCGGGTTTGGTGTCACTAACTAAACAGTCCAGAGAGGGCGGGGCACTGCGAGAGTCGGAGCCGTCACAGCGAGACGCGTCCCCTGCCTCCGCCTCTGGAGCAGCATGTAGGGTGACGGGCAGAGGCCGGTCCGGGGCCTCCGATCGTCACAGGAAAGATGGGTGGGGACAGACCCGACAGTGCATCTCCGTGGCCCTTGCTGTATTTGAGTTTTGCCCCCATTGTCCTCTCTGTCACCACTCGGGCAGGTACGGGGGACACAAACTGGACGATTCAGCCCAATGTCCTTTCCTCTCGGTCCCTGGAGAAGGGAGTGGACAGGACCCAAGGAGACACTGGGGGGGGCGGTTCTGAGGTCTCAGCGCCCCTCCGCAGCCTGGGGACAATTGCCCCTTGTCACAGAGCCACTTAAGGCAAAGTTCTGACCCTATGACTTCAGGGCATCGAAGGGTGTGTTGCGTGTCAGGGAGTCACGTGATCAGAGCTTCGCGATGGTTCGCAAAGCCCCCGCGGCGGGTCCTCATTGTGGAGGCAGCAGTGAGCGCTCAGTGTCCAGAGCCCCGGGGTGGGGGTGGTCCTCGGAGACGACACGGGAGCCAGGGAGCAGAGCACAGGTCCTGGGGGTTCCTGCCAGGTCGTGATGGGCGAGGGAAGGAGCGAGGCAGAGGCCCGCGGCGCCAGGGGGCCCGGCATGGATGCAGGGCGGGGGCCGGGCGCAGGGGCGGCGCTGGGCGCCTGGCCTGTGAGCCCCGCTCCCCTCTCTGGAAGCAGCACCTCCACCCGCCTCCGGTCGCCTTTCCTTCTGAGAGCCCTCCTGTCAGGCCCGGAGAACTCATGAGGCCGCACCGGCCCCTCCCATCGCCCCTCCCTCAGGCGCAGCTGGACCCCGGCTCCCCTGCCCACCGGGGTTCAGCACCCACCCACCCAGCACCACGTGTCCCAGCCACCGTCCCCCAGACGCACACTGTGGCCGCTCCACTGCGTCAGGCCACACACACCTTGGCCCACGGCCTTCCAGGGTCCGAAAGCACATGGACGCCCACGGGGAGCCACCAGCACCCACCGCGACAGGCGTCCTGGGCAGGGACCCCTGGCAGCACCTGTCGGGAGAGACGTCTGCTCCTGCGGTCAGGCCCCGGGCCCCCAGCGCTGCGGGAGCTCAGGACGGCCAGCGAGGCTCGGGCGGGAGGGCTGCCTTGTCGCCGCTCGATGGCGAGGACCCCGGGCTCACACGCCGGAGGGAGATGCTTGAGGATGCCAAGCGTGCGTGTGCGGTGCGTGCCCGCCTGCTCTGCCTCACCGCGGCTTGGGCGGCCCCTGCAGGAGGC
>JAQQSQ010002759.1:0-10328 GCA_028627145.1 Eidolon dupreanum | reverse complement strand
AGCTGTTTGATACTCTTTCTTCAATTTCTTCGTGAGATAAATTAGAAATCAAAGCCCTTGATGTTTCAAGGCCACCGTAAAAATATTTGAGGAGGCCGATTACGTTATTTTTCTCTCTAATGACCTGACCAGCACCAGGGAGAGAAACAACAGGTCGACGAAATCTAGAAGTCCACTTGATGGTATAAGTTCAAGTTCGCTTTTCGTTTATAACTAAATTCTTCTCTTTTTTTTTTTTTTTTTAGGTGAGGCAACCCTTGGTTGACCTCACAGATTGCAAGGACCTTGTCAGCTTACAGTCCCTTATTTTTTCTTTCTTACGCCTACAGCACCTGGTCTTCCTAGGTGGTCTCCCATCCAAGTACTAACCAGGCCCGACCCTGCTTAGCTTCCGAGATGGGACGGGATCAGGCTTATTAATGGTGGCATGGCCATAGATAGTTCTTCTCCTTCTTGATATATTATTGTTTCGTTTTATCTCCCAGAGTTGTTCTTCATCAGCCTCTTCTTGAGATGGGGACACTGGATAATTGGTGGCTCCACTTCTAAGTACTGCTTGCTTCATGCTAGGGACTGAAGGTCCGTGTCCTCTTGAACTTCATTTATTGACACCCTGTCGCCCAGTGTGACAGGATTAGGTGGCGGGTCTTTGGGGAGATAATTTGGATTAGATGAGATCAGGAGGTGGCACACTCGTTAGTGGGGAAGGAAATCTACCTTTGGGTGGTGAACACATAATGCAATATTTATAGGATGTACTGTTGAATTGTACACTTGAAACTTATTTGATTTTATTCGTCAATGTCACCCCCAATCATTTTTCATAAAAAAAAAAATGAGTCATGGGAGAGCTTGCTTCCTCTCTCTGGCTTTCCATGTCAAGAATACAACGAGAAGGTGGCCATCTGCAACTCGGAGAAGGGTCTTCCCTGGGACCCCAGCAGGCTGCCACTCTGACTTGAGACTTTTCCCCTCCGGAACAGCAAGAAATGCGTTTCCGTTGCTTACAAGCCACGCAGTCTGCGGTACTCGGTCATGGCAGCCTAGGCTCAGACGCTGCGTGAGCGCTGGGGTTTCCCCATCTAACGCCAGGACAAGCGGGAGCGAGGGACCCGCCGTGGGGCATTCAGCAGGAGGGGCATCTTCCCTTGTCTGCTTTCCTACCACGTGTGTGATTCCTCCTCACGTCAAAAGAACGCACTGTCCCCAGGCTCCTATCGACTCCTCTTACTGTCTTATTTCCCTCTTTCACCGTGGCTTCTGACTGTGACTTACTTTTATTTACTCGAATTTATTTACTCTTTTTATTTTTTGCTAGCCAACTTTGACATCCTTCTCTTTTATAATTAGCTCCCTGTCCATGTATAATATTTCCCATTCAACACGTAACCCTTTTGCAGGAAAAACAGAGGTTTTCCTGTGATCGACTTCAAAATCAAGGTTCCGATACAGATTTTATGGGGGGGTTGAGTAGTATGATTGATAAACGAGTGGTGATGAGTTAGTTATACAGCAAAACCAACAAGGTCTGGCTTTTGCCGACACCCAGTAGTCCTGGGGAGCGGGGAGAGGAGTCAGACATGAGACCCCCAGCGGAGAAGCACAAGAATTCTACTTTTTACCCTGCTGTCATCTTGCGCGTCCTACCTGTGACAGATTTATCCCAATAATTGTCCGTTTGCTGCTGCTGTCGTTGAAGAGTTTCTCAGGATGGGAAATGTCAAGTCAAATGGTGTGACAGAGTCTGCTGAGGGTTCGAGCCAATGACCACCGGTGGCATTGTCAGCCGTGGCTGCTGCAATCATGAGAAGAATTAAAACTCACTTTTCAGAGGTCAAGAGAGGCTCGCTTTTGCGATTTGACTTCCCCCGTGATTGATGACTGTTTCTCTGCCCTGTGTTTCAACATCTTTGACATTGAAAACCACGTGCAGCAAACCACCATTTAGGACCAATGACCAGTGTCATAAAGAAAGCCACGGTCTAGATGTGAGAGGCAGCACCTCTGAAGGTACTGGATGTCAAATGGCCTGTGTTGGACTCCTCGCCGTGTGACCTTGGGCACATTCTGATCCCTTTAAAGCCTTGTGGGTTTTTTTTTTTTAGCTGTAAAAGGTCATAATCTTGCTTTATATCATGATCAAATAACATCAGTGTGAAATTTTGCAATCTGTAAGGCACACTGGAAAGCTGCTGTGTACGACAAAGTACTTAGTTTTGTCTTTGTTTTCGTTTTGCTGAAAATTTTCTCTAAAATCATTAGTCTTGACTAAATTTTCCTTCAAGATCTCAGTCAGTGCTGTACTGAATCTGCCTTTGACAGCTGTTGAGAGGTAGTTCAGAGGAAGTAAGATACTTCCAAACAAAAGACAAGAAAAGTCTCTTTCAAACAAAAAGATTCATTATACGCCAGAAAGATGGACGAGAATTCTGAGGAGACGAACATCTACTTACGTGATATGGCATCAATTATTTCCTGCCGCCTAACAAATTAGTTCAAACTTAGTAGCTCGGAACAACAAATGGCTTTCATCTCATAGTCTGTCCGGGTCAGAACTCCGGGTCAGGCGTTCTGCTTAGTTGGCCGGCTCTGGGTCAGGCTCAGGCCGTTGTGGTCAAGATGCTCACTGCGCTTATGGCCCTCTGAGGCCTAAGTGTGGTCATTGGCAGGAGGCCGCATTCCTTGCTGGCTCTTTGCTAAAGGCCTCAGAATCTCACCATCTAGTCTCTCCAGAGGGTTGCCTGGGGTCTCCGCAAAGTGGCAGCTGGCCTCCCCCAGAGAGAGTGATCCAAAGAGAAAAGAAAGAGGAAGTAACAATCCATTTTATGACCTAGCGTCTGAGGTCACACATCAGGGCTGCCAGCTGCCATACGACATACCGGTCAAACTCAAATTTCAGGAAATTAACAAACAAATTTTGTAGCGTAACTATGTTCCACGCACTACTTGGGGTAAACTTACACTAAAAAATATTCATGATTTGTCTCAGATTTAACTGGGCATCCTGTATATATTTTACCTCACTTCATGGTACCTTTTAGAAAACGTACTGAATCAAATAGGCTGGAGCTACCGCTTCCTTTTCTGTGTATTTCTGTCCTCCAGTTGAAAAACATGCAGTCAAGGCCACCTGGATCCATTCTGTCGATAACGTAAGAAGCGGGAAGGGTCATGCGTGGCTCAAAAAGAACCGCTGAGAGCCAAGACCCAGGAATCTTAGCCCTGTTTCCACCCCCGCCTCCCCCGGCTGCACGTAATAGATCTCGCTCTTTCTCTCTTCCTGTGCGGGTTCTAAGTCAGTAGCCGTCAGTCTGAGGACTTTGTCCTGCTCTGCCACCCACTAGTTTATTTCTCCGCCGCCAGCACCCGGGGCTGTGCCCTCTGCTCCCCGTCACTGTGCAGCCGCCTTATCGCAGGCGGGAGTGGACGCGGTCGCCAATGCCAGAAGTTCCCAGCGCCTCTCACTGACCATCAGGGAGGGGGAAGAAGCGGAGGTTTTTTTTTCCTCTGGGTATGATTTTGTTTTGTTTATTTGTTTTTGGCTTCTGAAAAGGAGTTTCTTAAAAGGGGATCATATCTCACCTGTCCTATACGTAGCCCACAAACCTCAAAAAGAGTGATCCAGGAGAAACATAAAGCACAAGGTTTGATCTCACCATCTCTAAGCTTCCCAGACCCCAAAGTGGGGATTCGCTGAATGAAAAGAATTTGTTTTTTTTCCAGTGTTTTCTTCTTGAAAAAGAAGATATGATTTTGGAAGTCAGTGATTTCTTTCTTCTCAGAGTCTGGTGAAGTGCTTCATGAAAGCATTCTCTAGTTGGGTTTTTCTAATGTTCCAGGGTAGTTTTCTTACTGATAGAATATAAAGAACGATTTCAAAAAGGTCACTAGAGAAAAGCTAGCAGAAATGACTAATTTTCGGCACCAAGAAGAAAAAAAAACTATTAAAAATTTAAAATGGAATGGCTCATATTTTGTGTGTTCCTGTTTTTATTATATAAAACAATATCAGAAAGAATTGCTTTAATTATTTAATTCAGAATTAAAATTTTAACAATACGTAAAAAATTTACAATAATTCAGATTATAGCATGTAATGATTATACATATTTGATAAACACATTTTTACCTCATTATAGCAAGGAAGATTATATGAAATTATTAAACGATTGTGAAAACATATTTAACTTTCACTTAAATATCTGGGCTATTTCCTTTCGCTTCTTTGAGAATGATTTATTCTTGTGCTTTACCTTAATTTTAGAGGGAATTCAAGAAGATAAGCCACGTTTCGAAAGCCTACGATGACCACTTCTTTCATTCTAACACGGCCCCTGTTTTTATTTACGAAATCTGACACCTGAACTCCCTTTTCACCCTATTTGTTAGAAAGTAGTTACTAAAACTGGCCTTCACTCCAGGGGAAGGGGATGAATCCTGTTTTGGAATGAGCATTACCTAATAATTATGGATATATTTTAAAAACCGCCGTAATGGCCCAGTGGAAAAATGTGAACTTTTAAAGCCAACATACGTTAGGTTCAACACCCATCTCTTCTGCCCATTGGCTGCGTCCCCTTAGGGAAGCCGCCAGTCTTCTCCCAGCCTGTTTCCTTACGTGTACCTGGGAATGGTCACCTGCTCGCCAGAGCCATCCCAGCCCCCTCCGCCCTTGTGGGCTCCCACCACAGCGGGCACGATGTTTAACACCAGCGTTCCCTGCAGCCAGGCATGGCCACGTGCCCCAGTTCCGGCCCACGGGAGGGAATAGAAGGTGCTGGAATTTGGAGTTTTGAAGCAAAGCATTCGCTTTTCTGACAGAAAGGGACAGATCTCAGGTGGCACCGGCATCAAACGGGCAGAGTCTAGCGGGAGAGAAAGCGCAGAAAAAGAGGAGCCTGCATTTCCAGCTCCTACAGGGCAGGAGATCTTCTGTATGTAGAAGATTGCGATTCGATTCGTAGTAAGAAGAATATGTATTTGGTCATCATCTCCATTTCTGGAATGGAAATTCTAAAACCCTTGGATGAGAAGTGACAAGAACTCGGTGTCTTTTATTATGTGAATGAGGTGCTTTTGGAAAGCCCCTAGTTCCCTAAGGATGGGGGCTGGTTGCCAGGGAAACCAACCAACCTTGTGTTGAGAAGGTTGCAACTTTTAGTCCCACTGCTCAGCCTCCTGGGAGGGGAAAAGGGCTGGAGATGGAGGTCAGTCACCAATGGCTAGTGATTTAGTCAGTCATGCCCATGGACCGAAGCCTCCATAAATCCCCAAAGGATGGGGTCCTACAGCTTCTGGGCTGGGGGAAGCGTGGGGGTGCTCCAAGAAGGTGTGAAAGCTCCGTGCTCCCCCACACCTCGCCCTAAGCATCTCTTCCACCAGCCTGTCCCTGAGTTCTGTCTTTTTATAATGAACTGACGATCTAAAATGTCTCCCTGAGCTCTGTCAGCTTCTGTAGCAAATGAACTGAGCCCAAGGAGGGGGTCACTGGCATCTCCGGCTCGTAGCTGGTGACAGTATGGACTGCGATGGCGTGTGGAGTGGGGACGGGGCTGTCGTGCAGGACCGAGCCCTTGCGTGGGATCTTATGCCATCTCCAGGTAACTGTGTCACAGTGACCTGAGTTATAGGACACTCGGCTGCTGTCGGAGCACTGGTTGGCACCACGTGGGGGGAAAACCCACTCAGTGGAATTGGGTGCAGAATTGTTAATATAAAATTTACTTGTTTTTGGGCTTTAGGACACTGTGTAATTAAATGTCAGACAATGTAAAGAGAAAGGAAAAACAGTCAAGGGCATGCCTGAAGGAAAACCAGTTCTGTATATACTGGGGTGCAGTGAGTCGCCCCCACGTTAAACAGGGTGAGTAGTCTTCGCTGACTTCGCAAGTGCAGGTGGCTGTGTGACAGCCCCCTAGTGGGGGCGGGTGGCCTCTGGGCTTCCCTTCTGGCTTCTGGACTTTGGGCGAGTTATTTATCTCTCAGGGCTTCAATTTCCTTTTCTGTAAAATGGAGCTAAGGATAGTACCTATCCCAAAAGGGGTTTCTTTTCTTAGGGTCGAATAAATTTTCCATATGGTCAGAGCTCAGAAATTGTTAGATCTAATAATTTAGGGGTGGCTAAAATTTAAAGTGGGTAAAAAGTGTCCCGATGGAGGAAAAGCCTGCCCCTGAACAGCTAACCAAAACGAACCTTCGACTGCAGGTTCGATGTGCCATGCCCGTGAGGAATCTACCTGTCCTTTATAAAGCACGGGTCAGCCATCATCAGATTGTGCCCGGTGCCCATGGGTAGTAAGTCCAGTGAGTCCAGGGATGAAGCGAACCACACTCTAGACAACTTGAGTCTGGGTTTGTCTCAGTCAGCTGTCGCCATGATACTGCCGCATGACAAAGCACCCCAGCATCGGCGGCCCACAACGCTAAGCATTTATTTTTGACTCGCGCACGTCCGGGTCAGCCGGGCCTGGCTGGGCTCAGGTCTGCTCCATGAGCTTTAAGCTTCTTCTTAAAGCTTAAAGGCCGCCGCTTGTCTCATGTGTGCTGACATCCCACTGGTCAAAACAAGCCACGCGGGAAGTCCAAAGTCAGGGGGAGGAGGCGTGCGCCCCCCACCGCGAGGCCGCAGCGGGGTGTGGATGCACGGGACCACCGGGGGCACGGGGGGCCGCGATGGGCGCCTGGGCCGTGTACGTTCAGGTGAGTCACCGTTCCGCTCGCTCTGGGCCTTCGTTTCTTATAAAGTGAAGGGGCTGAAGGAGGTCAGCAGTTCCCAGCCCCAGCTGTCTTAGAATCACCTGGGGAAGCTTTTCGAAAACCCCGATGGCTTGGGCCCCATCCAAGGTCCATTGAATGGGGATCCCCAGGGGTAAGGCTTCAGCCCTGGTGCATTTCTAACGCTTTCTCGATGATTCTCAGGCGCAGCCAGGACTGGGAACCACTGTGTGGGTGGCTTCTGATGCTTCTTCCATTCTAAAACCAGTTTTAGGGTCCACTGGGACTGGCTGGTTGGCCGTCGGGACCTAAGACTGACATGCTATTGGCAGGATACACATGTTTGTGTCTTCGATTGTTACTGAGTCCTGCCCCCTCGCAGTAGCAGCAAGCCCGTTGTTTGCTCGTCCTCTGTTCCTTTGCTCAGAGACAGCCCTGCATCCCCACAGCTGTGCGTGCACCCTCCCCTCCTCCCTCACCGGCTGCACTCGCTGGAAATTTTCTCGAAGGAAGCAAGATCTCTTCCTCCTCCTCTGTGTCATTCATTCTCCAGATCTTGCCTAAATTGTTCAACTGCCGCTTCCCCGCTCTGCCATTTAGAACGAGTGTCACCCACCTTCCCATCAGGGCTGACAGGGGTGATTAGCACACCCCACCCACTGCCACTCTCCTCCCACCTACCCCCTCGTCAGCCCGTGCACGGGGCTTCGATTTGCATCTCCCCGGGAGCGATGCTAAGCGCCGTTCTGGAGAACTCTGCGAGGAAAGAAAGGCAAGGTGAACATCACCTGTGCATTTCAGGGATGCTGCAGGAGAGAGACCTGCCGTCGGGAGGGGGGTGGCGACCCGAGAAGTCCTCATTCCCTGCAAGAGCTCCGTGAATATTGTGGGACATTTGTCATAATTCACCACGATTGCGTTTTATGATTATTAGCTCCCTCTGGCAAGTTCTTTAATTTTCTGCTCACTAACAAGAATTATAATGTGGAGTCTGTAAGTGAATGAGAAATTCACAGATCTGAGGTCACTGATAAATTAGTTTAATGAGGATTTTCTGGGTTTTTTTTCCTCCTCTCATCTTTTACCATTGTACTCTTTAAAACTATTCTCTGTCACTGATTTTAAGGTGCATTTTCCCCTCCAGTCTTTTACCTCTCTGCGGTAGGAAAGTGTCTCATGATTGACGGTGTCTTACAATTAATTGGCAGAACTTTTTTCCTTCCTTGGAGGCGTATGCAATAATGGTGCACCTTATGATGGATGACTTCTTAGAGGCGATGAAATGGGCTTTGTGCTAAGTCTGTTGCATATATTCTCATTCAGTCGTTACAATAATAATCAACTGGTTAATTAATGGATCAGCACATTTCCCCTTATCAACAAATACGTATTGCGCTAATATTAATAATACTAATTAACACGTGTTGAGCAAATTCTTTACAATACTCTCAGGTATTGATATTATTTGCCTTTCATAGGTCAGAAGAATGGGCACTTAGAAGTTACGAAACTTGCCAAAGTCCTAAAGTTGGTAGGAAGCAAGGGGAGATCTAAATCCAAGTCCTCAGCCTTCAAATGCTATTATTATCCCCCACCCTACAACATCTAAAACCTTTAACGTTATTATTATAATTAACGCAGGTAAAGTGCTTCACCATTTACAATAGGCTTTCACAAACACCTAATTTAATCCTGGCCTAATAACCTGGCAAATGCAAATTCTTTTACATATTTGTATTTAAAGATGTAAAACACTGTTAAAATACATTCTTAAAAGCCTACTTAAAAAGGTATTAACAAACCAAAGAAACACACCTGGGGATGTTGAAGAGCCAGAACTCTTTTACTTCTTTAGGGCCAAGTAAATAAAAGCTGGGTCAGAGTTCATGCTAATTGCCATGGGAAGGACAATTGTACCCGTGGTTATGGAAAAGCAAACTATGGCAACATTGGAGCCTTTACTCTTGAGATCTAATTCTGCATTTCTAACTAATTAAGGAAAACACCATCCAAAACAAATGGGATTTTAAAACAATGCATAATAATGGTTTGTACAATGGATCACTGGAGTTGATAAATATAATAAATGAATTCAGGCCAATAATTCTTCTAAATAGCTCCAATATTATCGGGAATGACCTGAAAATTCAGGATATTAGGTATTTGGGTTAAATCTACCGTTTCGTTATTCTAGTGATTTATGGCCAACAAAGAAACCCAACAGAAGGGACTGCGAACGAACGGGAGAATTACAGTCAGGCCGATGTTGCTTTCAAATGATTCTGTTCCTCTCATGTGTTGAATAAGCTAGGACTGTCACAAAGCCACAGGGTCACAGGGTTCTGAGCCAGAGGGGCTTCTGGGAGGTCAGCGTCTCTCCTTACACAGGGAGCAGCGTGAGCTCTGGCTCTGGGTGGCGTCTTTGATACCAGTTCGTTGTGTCTTATGCATCGTGCGTACCTGACGTGGGCCGATGGGTTTTGGAACTACCCTCTCTGACTCCTGGGGGCAGAAGTGGGGTTTTTAGCTTTAACAAAGGGCTGGAAATCTTGCTGTTTTGAAAACTGGGTATCCTTCTCCAGAGGACCCTTGTTTTATGCAAGGGATGCATTGTGTTCGGCCCTCGATGATTGTCATTTAGTCAGAGATCTCGAGGGTGAGATCTACCCACTGACAGGGAAATCAAGTCTTCCTTTTATCCTGCTCCAGATAGTTCCTCCATCCTGTCCTCGGTCTCCGGGGAATAAAAGCAGATCCCACGAAAAGCCTTCATAGTTCAGGAGACGGCGATTCCTAATCTCCAGTTTGTAGAGTAGCAACATTTCATTAGAGCCCATAGTAAAATGTTTTTTCTTTCTTTCTTTCTTTCTTTCTTTCTTTCTTTCTTTCTTTCTTTCTTTCTTTCTTTCTTTCTTTCTTTCTTCCTTCCTTCCTTCCTTCCTTCCTTCCTTCCTTCCTTCCTTCCTTCCTTCCTTCCTCCTTTCCTTTCCTTTCCTTTCCTTTCCTTTCCTTTCCTTTCCTTCCTTTCCTTCCTTTCCTTCCTTTCCTTCCTTTCCTTCCTTTCCTTCCTTTCCTTCCTTCCTTCCTTCCTTCCTTCCTTCCTTCCTTCCTTCCTTTTTTTAAATAACAACATATTTGTCATGGAATTATGATGGATTTAGGACTGGAATGTACCTCAGAGATCATGCATCCCAGTCCCCTCATTTGCAAATGAGAAATTTCATGACTTGACTGACTAAATGCCTTCCCAAGGGCACAAGCCCCCAAGTGGCAGAGGTAAGGCCAGAGCCCCGGTCTCCTGGCTCCCCTCCTAAGTTTCTCCTGAAATCTTTCAGTTCACGTTGGTAACTCCTTGCAAATGAGAAAAATGGCCATGAAACTCTTTTCTTGGGAAAATAGCAAAAGATACCCACGAGACTGCAGAGGAGGCTAACACAAGGCTTCGAAAATGAATTTTGAGGGGCATTTGTCATGTTTCTGATTGGTGGGGGCAGTAACCCCTAGCTGTGTTGCAGATTTTGGCCCATGTACCCGGAAGAACCAAGTGGTACTCAGCGAACTCAGAACCAAAGGAGGTTTTATTGAGGCTGATGGCTCAGAGGGGTCTCTCTCCA